>JAOCPS010048300.1:0-16742 GCA_025505425.1 Graphium colonna | reverse complement strand
ATTAAATTTAAAAATTAAATTTTTCATTTAAATAAATTTTAAACTTTAAAACATTTCAATATATATTTTATTTTTATATTCATTTGTATTTGGCACTCCTATATAGTTTTTTAAAAAAACGACTCTACAATTAGATATATATATTTCTGATTATTAATATTTATTTTAATAAAACCTCAACCTTGAATACTTAAGGTGAATTTAAATGCCGTATCTATCCAACTTTAGGTTTAGTTTATAAATATGTATATCTATGTATGCGTACATTGCTATACTGTAGTAACACCAGAATATTTTTAATATCAAAAAAGTTATGTTAGTCTTTATCCACAAAATTTATTAATACATTTAAAAAAATGTATAATACAAATTATATATTTATAATATGTAATATGATAATGTAATCACTGAGTAAACTTTTAATGTATTAATAAAAAAACTCAAAGGCAATGTTTAATATAATTCTGTCTTCAAACTACTTAACCTAACTAGCAATAAAATATGCAATGACAACCCCATTGTTATTGTTTTAATGGAGAAAGTTTTGATAGCTAACAGACAGTTAACCTGATGCTGAGCGTAAGCGCCCATGGGCAACTACAACACCCGAAAAGTTGTCGGAGCGTTGACAACCTTGCATCAGGAATATAACAGACCAGTGGATGGATAGGAGAGGTATATTTAGGGTTAGGAAGGGAAACAAAAGGGCAGGATCCGGTAACCCTAAAACCCAGGCACGTCCAAGCGTCCCAGCCTTAAAGGTGCAGCAAAACCTATATTAAACATGTACTCTACCAAAGTTTACTCCATAGATTAACATCTGAATGAACGGTTGAATTAAGATATATTTTAAGACTTACATATCTGATACCTTCATTTGGATACCAGCTAACTCTATTTGAGTAATTTTGTCAGGGGAACCATAAAAAAAATTATATTTTTCAAACTAAATATTTTCGTATTTAATTTGAAGATCCAAATTAATCGCTTAAACAAACCAGACAAGTTTTCTAATCGCTATTTATTCAAAGATAAATTACATTTTAAATTGTTGCAAATCATCTCTTTGCGAACTCCACGATTTTGATAAGAGCTCGCAAAGCGCAAGTTGGTTTGCGGATTCAGGTATCGATACTACTACTTTACTTTAACATATGATTGTTTTTAGATTACCTAACAGTTTACATCTTCAGCATCTTTAGAGCTGTTGCTTATATTTCAGCAGGCGTTGATCGATCGCGATAACATGAAACAGCGTTGCAATTATGTTACACAGATCGCCTTTGTAGTTCTCTAAACTGTTATCTTCTGAAAGATGATTACCTGGTAGCGAAGTCAAAAAAATATACCGTAAAGAATGTTTGTTTGTAGACGTCCGGCCGCAGGTCAGTGAGACGGTGCAGCGTTCAAAGCGCCTCGAGTATAGTTTATTACGAAACGTCTGGTCGGTTTTATATGAAAATAGCACGGGGGATTAGCCACCAGGTAGATAAGATAATAAACATCCCACGTGGCGCTGCATCGTAAACGGACGTGATAGCGTTGCCGATCGCGAGCGTGGGCGCTCACTGTGCATGCACCTCTGGTCTTAGTCCGGGAAAAAAAACTCATTGTATCGAGATTCCTCATTTCTAACCGACTTCAAAAACCAGGTGGTTCTCAATTTAAACGTTTCTATGATTTTGTTAGGGTCTGTTCGCGCGTATCCCCGTCATTTGTGAGCCGATTTTATTTTTTTTATAAAGTCAGTTCCATAAAATTTTTAGAATTATCGGTTCAATATCTCGTGTTTTAAATCAATATAACGGATGAAATATGTCCCACATTTAAGACGTTTGAAGTTGGTTTTTGTAATTTTCTGCCATATTTCTAAGTCTGGTTGAATGAAATTTTAAATTTTAACGTACATATTTAAAATGTTTATAAGTATATTACTTCCGATTCCTTTTCTATTTAGAAATAAAATTTTGTTCCTTCTTTGATGACACAATACAATATGTATAATATAACATCTATACATAATTTGAGCCTATGCGATCTTTTCGAGAAATGCTTTTATATTGTGTTTGGCATATACGAGTAATATAGTGCGTCTTTCCGAGAATTTTGAATGAGGTGGGAACCCTAGCGCTAAGTTAACGTTACGTTACCACTTTCGACACAAATCTACGTGAACGCGTTAACACTCGTATTATTAACAATGACCCGCATGAACCGCCTTGTACCCGACAAGATTAAATTGTAATGTTACGTGGCCACGAAGAATGCCGTCGCACAATCGCTTAATCAAAAGTAAATGTTTGTAACCTCAACATTATGTCCGTCGGGAATAACAACGAATTGAATTAAAGAAACGTTTAACTCCAATTATGTAAGATGAATGTGAAATAGAAGCTTACGGTAAAATCAATATATGAATAGAATTTTGGAATAAGTTATATTTTTGTTCATAGCTCTATATTTATGACATTGTTATAAGTATTAGTTTTTAATAAAAAATAAAAATATAAGAAAAATATATTACACACATAATAGTAATGTTTTCCAATTATTGATGGATTTGTCAAATATAATAAAGCACAGTTTTTATGTTGACAAACACAAGTTTATTATCACAGAAAATTGCTTCAAGACATATTTTCTAATTTAATAGACAAATTACTACACAGATTTTTGTGAAAATTTTATGGCACCCTTTTGGGATCCTATCATACAAAAAAGGAAGTATTTTAAAATCGGCTAACAAATGATGGAGATACGCGCGAGCATACCAAAAAAACAAAAAAACATCCGAACTGAGATTCTCCCCCCTTTTTGAAGTCGATTAATAAAATTATTAATTCATCATCGCATAATCGAGTTTAGTTTAATCAATATAAACAATTTTAACTATTAAGCAATTTTGTCCGTTACCTAATATTGATAGTTGCTTCCGTAACAAGGAAACGTTGTAGGAAAACATTTCGTCCGACATTTATTTGGATAAGTGGTGTCGGAATGCACTTATGCTTGCTTGCCTTCTGTCGCGGAGAAATCGCAAGTCTTGGCGAGAGCAAGAATTCTAATTACATACCAGTTGCCGCTGTTGTTCGTAAACTCAAAATGTAAAGTCGCTTGTACCGCTTAATAACTTCGAAGGGAAACTCATCTTAGTGACAATACGTTAGTAGTGTATATTGGTTTAGAAATATTATTATCATCAAATATTTATACGAACACAGTAACTATTTTTAATACAAGAAATCGACATAAATTTGGCTGACAGACCCATCCGAAGGACCTATTTACACCTCACAATAGTTATCAAATTGACAGTTTCATTTAGTTGCTAATATTAATGTTAATTTAGTCAGTATTTTTGTAAAGAGTATATCTAACCTTCTTCCATTCTTAAACACAGAACTCATGATGTAGGCTCTACATTTTATGTAAATTTTAGTGACTTATGTCTGCTTTATTTAATAAAATACGCGATGGTATTAATAACTGATGAAAATCTAAATTTTAATTTTAAATAACTGAAAAAGTTGTAAATGAAAAAAATAATACTAAAATAGGTGTTTGCTTGCCAGTGACTTGTGTTTTAATTTTGACGAGTTTCGTTTACTTATTTTAACGTACATATTGACGTATGCAAATTACTATATAAATGTTAAGGGGAACGTATATATCGCAAAACTTCTGAACAAATAGGGGCCAAGGACAGAGGCCAAGGCGTATTAGCAAGGCGATCATCGCCGGCGATAGCTCGCGTTGCTCCTTCGGTTTAAGATTCTTGTCGCTCTCAGCAATACATTCTAATGGAGCCCATTAATGGACTTTCACACCTTATTTAATGTTCAGATAAACAACTTACAAACAGATAATGGACTACAATGCACCATCCGTTTGCGTTAACGGTCGCCAAGAGATTGTTATTTGCAAACGGTTTCCGAATCCCTTTCGAATTTTATTCATACGTATTTATCACTGTATTAAAAATATTCGAATATTTATTGTTTTATTAGTAACAAGTGTAATTTTCATATAAAATTAAAAAGACTTCCAAAGCTTACAAGTGAAAATTCCTCATACATTTCCAGTTACTGGATAAACAAAAAATAGTGAACATATCTTAATGAAAATTTTGTGGAACCAATGCACAAAAATAATTTTCAAAATCGTTTTATAAATAAAGGAATTTCGAGGTAACAAATATAAAAATACATGACAATGTCATGATTTTAAAATCATAATCGTTCCAAAATAAAGTCTATTTCCCTGGTAGAAAAAATTTCGATTTTATCTAGTAGAATGACTTTATTATATAATAGGTCTAACTTATTTTCTTCTGGACATGGATGTAAAGAATTTTTTAGAATGCTATAAACTAAAATCTTTGACTTAGTGCTTAAAGTGTTAAATGAAACTGGCTATTTGAAGTGCAAAGATAATAGTGAGAAAAAGGAAATATTTTTTAAGAATATTTTAATATACTAACTGTTATTAATATTTCTTTTATAACGTTGCCAAAATTGCTTGGAACATTTTTGCGATAGAATCATTCACATATCACGAATACCAAAATTCGTGCCAAAAATTAAATCGCTTACAATACTTTCACTGAGTTATTTTTATTTCTATCACATCCAAGCAAAATCTATTGTACATATCTACAACAATAAGCTATTTGGTTTAACGTTTATTGTCGCCCCAATTCATTATAAAAAAATTTCATAATAACAGGTTTGTACACTTATGATAAGAATTATAACAAGTCCATTCAGTACAAGTTATCGCCCTTTTCAAAGAGTTATTTATAACAATAGGCAATGTACAATTGAAGAGCAAGAGTGTTGTGTGACAGACATTTGATACGCATTCTTATTATTCGGACTGTCCTTCACATTTACTATTCTTCACAATGGAACCACACCACACGAGGTCAAGTTTGTGGCTGTTATATCGCGGTTGTTCACAAAAGGATAAATAATTAAATAGAAAAATTGGTTGTCTGTAAAGTCAGTTTACGGGGGATAATTTTACGTGATAACGTCAAAAAACGAACACTTAGGCCAATCGTGTCTCTTTGTTGCTCCGCTCTCACTTGCACACTCGGCGTAACATGACAATGAGTCATGATTTTTCCTGCGTGTAGCTGGCTCTATCGATGTATAAGACTTTATCACGTCAAAAGTTTAACATTCCTTACCATTAAGTGTCAAATATTTTGCAGTAATTTTAAAGAGACGGGACACATCGTATTATTACAATCGTAACTTGCAAATATTTTTCATTTATAAAAAATATTTATCCTGTAAAGCAAGCGTTTTCCCGGAAATTATGCTATACACGGGTCGATTGCCATAGGCTATCAATTAAAAATATTAGCAAGTAATAATATTACATGTTCTGGTTCTATGCTATTACCATTTTGCCTGTTAAGTTAGGTACCTTTTTTTTAATTGGCTTTTTTACTGGGGTATTAAAAATGTACCTTGACGGAAGCTACAAAATTTAATTGTAATTCAAAAATGCTCGGAGTCTTAAGGTGGTCATTGAGGAGACGTTCATATGGATGTAGTGGCGGTGAATTGTGCGTGAGCTATTCAAAACGCAACCTCAAATGTATAGAGAACTGCGGCTAATATATATAATTATATATACGCAAAATCCCCCTCCCCTAATCCCCAAGAAAGCGTCCGGGACGTCTCTTCAGTGACCACCTTGATAGTGGTGTGCGACAAAAGAACTTTTAAAATTATTTAACAAAATTAAATTCATTCTTTCATTCATGTCATTTAGATACTTAAGGTAACTGGGGCTTACAACATGAGGAATGCTCAGTCTCAGTGCATTTGACAATTTTGATTGGACATCGAGTTTTTACAATTTCAGTTTAAACTTTTACATCGGACACGAGTCTGAACAACACCGATTTTATCTGAATGATAATACGCAGACAAATAATTTAAAAGTCAGCAGAGCGGAAATTTTAATGTTCCGCAGTGAGGTCATATCTCTGAACGTCTAAACAGCACACTAAATAACAGACTTAAGCAACTTATAAAAAAAGTCTTATATTATTATTTTTATTACCGACCATTCTCTGGAGTATTTCGTTTCGGGACGTTTTTTTTTTCTTTTTTAATTATCAATTTGTTGTACAAGTTAAATACATATGTATAAAAATGGAAATCAATGTTAAATTAATAAAAACGATTGACTATAATCAATAACCCTTCCGATCTTGCAATAGATGTATATTACAAGTTTATAAGATAGATGTTATAAGTTTAAAGATTGATGTACGTGTAGTAATTCAGAGCTAAAGTGCAATATCAAAAAAGTATTCATGCTGAATAAAAAAAGTTTATTCACGATTATATATTTGCACCATAGCGTAACAGATCAATATTTATGTTAACGGGAGTATAATATTATTTGTAATATAATATAATTTGGAAACACTGATAATTTATTGTTAATAAAAAAAGAATAAGTATCGTTTTGCTAAACGTGTCTGCTAATTACCAATCAACGAAGTTTATCTTTTGACAGATTTTAAATTATCCTTCCAGAAGCTAATTTGCATGTAGCTAACTACGTACACGGCTGTATAGCCTGACCTCCTTTGCTGATAAGATAACCTTGCGTTCCTACTTATTTTGCACTATTAGCACACTTATTTATTCTCCAAAAATCTGCCATGACATTTTTGTTTGCCACTCTGTTAAATTTAACATTTTATAGTTCGCTACACAAGGCATTTTTTTTGTAATGCCGTTTTGTTAACTTTAGCCATATACCTCGTGCTCGAAAGGGTCGTCCGTACTGGGAACCCGTTTCTGTTTGTCTGCGCTGAACGACAGCCTCCTCTTGAACAGCTTCATCTTTTGCTCTAGCGAACGACGCTGCGCAAATGTCACCTCTCGCCTCACACAAGGACTTCGCTCATTATTTATTTATTACTCGCGGCGCACTCGAATACACGGGCTAAGCTGTGATAGCGCACTGATAACGAACGACAGTCTTGGCGCGCACAACGTCCCAACAAAACTTTCTTTGACGGCGCAAAGGAAACAGTTTTCGCGTGGATAAGGCTGCTTTTAAAAGTGTCGAGTTATCGCGTAATAGTTAGTGCACGTGCGTAGTGTTGTGCCGGTCGAGGGCGCGAACGATGGAGCCGGCTCACCGTGTGAGTGCGGTCGGAGCGCGCGCCCGCACAGCACTGGTGCCGATCATCGCGCGCCTCACCTCCACGCCGTGACGCGAGGTCCCACCCGCCCCCTAATGTTATTGCACATCAATCAAACCGTGACGTCCATTACATCCCTTTGAAACGGCCACGCCGCAATGTCACGTCGCCCGCCGAAACGACTGTTCATACCGAACAATTGGTCACCCCTGATAAAGAAGTTCAAATAAGTTATCGGCCAAAAGTCACTTCATTAAATTGGGGCCGCCGAATACACTGGAAATATATGTGTTGTACATTAATTTACTTCAATAACGTTCTCAATGAATTGTTACGAAGTTAATGAAAACGTCGACAACGATCATAAACGTTTTACGCATAAGGTCAATTACATAAATAGGAGGACATATACAGACGTAGAGGCAAGGCAGCATCCGTTGTTACCATAAACATTGCTCTAAATTTGGAAGCCAAACACCGCTCTACGTTTGACACACGTCAATTACATGGAACGCCCAGTGAATAACACTAATGTAATGAGATTCACAACGTGCATGTTTATAAAGACCTCTATGCGCGTACGTGCTTGTCTTAGTAACATGTGCCTGTATACTCGTAATAATCTATAACAATGTTCATTTGATTGCTCGATTGAAAATACAATTTAAGTATATTTACTTCGTGTAAACGAACTCTGACATTTCGCGAGACCTTCGCAAATGCTCGCAATAACTTATAATTGATTGCGACGCTGAAAATGCGGGCTGAGTCAGCAATTTGTTTCAATACAGGGTGAAGATAAGAGTGCTTGTGACGTTTAATGAAAGCTGATGTGTAGTTGAACTTTAAAGAAATATGTAATATTTATTAATATCGAAAAGACCAATATCCGTTATTTTTAGTATACAGTATTAAAAGTTTCTTATTTGGAAAAAAATGTAAAGGTGTAATGTCTTAGGACATTTAAACGTAAATATAGACTTATTCTAAGAATGGGTCTTAATAAATATAAGTGTAGTTTTATTGTAGTAAATGTTTACACATTTAGCAGGAAATGGGATATAGGATTTGGTATGCAGCGCACCGCTTTGTTAGTAAACCCGTCGACGTTTGTACAACGTTTAACACATTCTAGAATCCTTGCCGCGTTTAGTTTCCCTGACGCAGTCACACTGACCAGGATTTTGGGTATTATGACCGTTTACATTCCGCCTACTCAAAGGGATTGAGTGCTAACCAAAACACGTGAGAAGTTCAATTACTCTACAAAATATGATAGCTAATCTATACTTTCAATATTTCGTACGGCTTTATAATGTTGTTGTACGCATTTTAATATTTGTAATGTTTACAGATAACAAATTATAATACATTTTTTTTTCTTCATAAGTGTTTCTACAGCTTGAATTTTATATATTTATACAAGACTACCGTGTTAAGGAATTTAAGCCATTAAATTATACTGATTAATATTTAACAAAAAATTAGATTATATAGATAAAATATATTACAAAATAAATGCAATCGATTGTGTAAAAAAATAAACAAAATTTAAAATTATGCAATGAGAGCATATAGAACATTTAATTTGGAATTGAACGAGACAAGTTTGCTAAATATAGATTTGTTAAGGAATATTAATAAATAACCTTTGACATCATAATTATTATGTTTGAAAAACACATTTAAAAGTAAATACCGATATTAAAGATGCCTTTAAAATCGGTTATAAAATACTTCAAATATTCGGACACAAAAGGGGACAAAATATAAAGGGCATCGCTCTCAGATCAACAAGGCAAACTTAAACGAGTGCCTTCCTCCTGCACAGTTATTGAAAGAAATGCAGTCCATCCACTGGCTTGACAAAGGCCATTTATAATGATTATTTGCCGAAGTTCGATTTATGTTCGCAGCCAACGCTTGTGACAACTTACAATCAGAAAATCGGTGGAAGAACATATTTATTTACTTTAAAACAAACTGATTGTCTCTGCGCGTTATGGTTCAACGATTATAGCGTTATTTTTCACATTAAGTGTTTTAATTGTTATTTATTGAACATTAGCCTATTTACATTTTATAAGTAACTAGCCGCTATAAGCGGGTATTTTTTTTCGTTCTTGCAACATGTTTCATTTCTACTCCGCTCCTATTGTCAATAGCGTGATGTTATATTATTATCCTTAATTAATGGGCTTTCCAACACATAAAGAATTTTTCAATTGCGACTAGTAGTTCCTGAGATTAGCGCGTTCAAACAAACAAACAAACTCTTCAGCTATTCATATTAAGTACAGATTTAAAATATTAATTTTAAGTTTATTTAAATAAGATATTTTGAATTTTAAAATGCGCGTTAAATTTAATTTGTGCAGTAGTACGTGACGCAAACGCATGAGTTTGAATATTTTTTCTTCGAAAGCGTGAAAAATAAGACAACAATAGGGCAATAGTTCGACACGCTTAGACGTGGCCCGACCGCGCCACTTTCCGGTATCCATAATCATAAATGAAATGGGTGGTAATGGCGGTAATTTGCAGCCACCAATACACCTTCCATGCCGGAATATCTAAAGACCGGCGCCCGTAAAAGCCAAATATGAAAAGGTTAATGATAGAAAGCCTGTGAAGTTGCCACCTAACTGTATCCTTACATTCCACACCTAGCATTAACTTGTTCGTACAAGGGTCTTCACATCTTCACACTTTTTTTTTAAATTATAACTCCCAATTTAAGATAAGGTCAGCCTTTGGGAAACATTCTTATGTTCCTACAATAAAAGTCAGATCAAAACTACATACATCCTAAAGCACAAATTCTAAATATTCTATAATGTACAGACTTTTCAAAGCAGCTAAAATTACTGTAAAAGTTTAAGAGTTACACAAGAAACTGTAAAAAAAATAGAAAACGAAGTCATTAAAATTTATAAAACTAAAATATAAAGATTGTGAATTACAGTAGAATAATCCGACCATATTTCTACAAGGGATAGGTAAAAGCACCCAGCCTGACGTAGCGACTAAAGCAAAGTACAAATATTAGCCGATGTAAGTAAGCGGGTTTACTAAACCAGGTCGTCCCACCAATAAATACTTATTATCATGCCCATAATATAATGGCGTCGTGTGACACGCATTTTGAGGTGCACAGATATAATATTTCTTTGGGGATTTGTTGAAAACATGCTAAAATGGACAACGATATGTTAAAAAAGACATACAGGGTTACTGATGGGTCACTTTCAACATTCAAGGATGTTATATATGCGGATCATATATAAATAGCCGTAGAACTGATAACCGTTGAAGTAAACGAGTTCTTGAGTGGAGACCGCATCTCGTCAAGCGTAGTGTAGTCGTCAGGCAAGGTGAAGTGATGATTGGCGCAAGATGGCTGGCAGGAGCTGGATGCGAGCAGCCGAATATCGAGATCAGTGGCGTGTAATACGAGAGGTCTGTGTCCAGCAATGGACTGCAACAGGCTGATGATGATGATGATGATGATGATGATGATATATAAATAATATATGTAATATTAAAAGCAAATATAAATTGACCACCGAGTCAACTTAAAGGAAAGTTGAGTAATTATTTACGAAAGCCATGTGCATCCTAGCAGGCACGATGAGCGCGACCGCATTTTCGCCAACTGCGCTAGCTGACGATTTGTTCGCTGCCGTTATCGTATTCACGCTTCTTCTATGTATTGGAAACTTTGGTCGAAAATTATGCCTCTAATTTTATTACATAAATGTGATGACAATCGAGTAACAAGTTCTAACTTCTTCTTCTTCTTCTTTAATATCGGAGGTGACTCACCAATCAGCCCTGTATATTTAAATATTTGATTCTTTCCACGGATGTCTCAAAAACTACTTACATTGTTACGTAACTGGGCCTCAGTACTGGCCGTTTCCGACAGCTCAATAGCACCCGACACCTGAAACAAACATTCCTCGTGCTCCGTTAAGTGGGTCAATATCTCTGGGGGAGCATTTGGCAATAACTGGATAGCGGTTTTAATATCACGGACTAACGAATAAAAGTAATATCGTTGTTGTATGCAGAAGATATCTGCATTACATTGCAGTATAAAACAGGAAACAAAACATAGTAAAATCAATAATTTGCGATTGACTAGTTTCAGTATATTATGTAGGAGCATTTGATTCATATTAAGCTATATTGAGATTATTATATTTCGAACCTGACCTCCCGTCCCAAAAAACATAAAGAAAGGATCAGAAATCTTTAGCGACCACACAACCAAGCTACAAACTGCTGTAACGATATTTTTAACCTATACCTTGTGTTGTGTTACACAATTAGACTGGATCTCTTTCTTCCAATTATATTATCATGATAAAAAAGAGGAAAAATAATCCTAATTATCATGATAAAAAAGAGGAAAAATAAGATTTTAGATTTTACAATTGGATCTACTTTAACAAATGTGGAAATAGCGATTTTTTCTATCTCCTTTTTCTATGGAAATGAAGACAAACGAGTAGACGGTTCACCTGATGTCAAGCGATCCCGTCGCCCATGGACATACGCAACATCTCGAGAATGCTCAGTGTTTAACCGGGAAATTGAATAGAATAAACCTATTATTGAAAAGGATAAAGGATTTGGAGTGAAAAGAATTGCGATTATCTAAACAATTTTGAAGGAAATTGTGCCACTTCAAAATTAAAAATACAGTAAGAGCTCCATTTATTGCCACCAGATTTTAACGATGAACTCTTTGAAATGTCGAAATTACTTGACTGGTCCTAATTTAGTTACCTCACTGCCACTTTAAATAATGATACAAAAACGTACATATTAAGCAATGTACATAATGTAGACAACATTCGAAGTTGCCGAAATGCATAAGAACTGAGTATGTTTTTTTGATTACTCGTGTATTTATCTCAACTATCAGCATCATACGTATTTTTTTTATTTATTTATATTTCATTGCAAATAACTTTAAGAAGGACCAGTCAACCACGAGCGTTGAGAGATATTGCTCAATGATATCGAAGATTCTAAAAAATCGCAATTTTTGTTGTTTGTCACACGTGTGTATTATTTAGCTGATAGACTGTCGTTCAGTTGTTTTTCCTTTTTATCTTCTTAGTTTCTTACGAGCATGGCGACTAGTAGAAAATCTTTGTGTATTGACGAAAAGTTTTATTAACATGCCCAATAGAGAAAAGATTTACGCCACCGTGTCAGTAGGAAAAAATAATGATAATATCCACGAGCATTAGAGAACAGATATTTAAATAATAAACTCTTGTATATTAATATCAGTACCAAGGTACAGTATTTAAAGATATGCTTAAAAGAGAAAATACAATGAAAATTAAACCGAGGCATCAAAAAACTTCAGACGATAACGAGCTATTCGCAATAAGCGTTCTACTTCTATAACATATAATATTACGTGTATTTGTATTATTGTTTGCAAATTTTCGTTTTAATAAAGAAATCTTATAAAAGAAAAATGTAGTTTTTCTTTTCTCGTTTTAACGTCAAAACGTGTGAACTTTGCACTAAAAGACTCGTTACTTTATGTGTCGCTACATAAAACTTTCAGAAGAAAGCGAAACACTAGAATGGTGGAGGCATCGGAATGTAATGAACGTGTAAACTAACTTTTTATGAAAAAAACGCTTATTCCAAAACTTAAGTAATATACGAAATTTTATTTGAATAAAGAAAAAGTTTACAGTATTATTTATAGCTAGCCACTTCTCTGCTTGTTTTTCAAAGTCCTCTTGTTTTCTAATAGTAGCTACTAGCCAACGTAGTGCGGTTTCTGACCGTTTGCTAATGCTATTATATATAAATATAATACAATTGATACCACCTCGATAGTTGGCAGTCTACAACAGTGCGTTTTCATAATGATGGTAGAGCATACCAGCGTTTCACAGCTTTTGCCGCAATTCTACGGCCACGCTCGCCCAGGGAAGTACTACCGCCTTTTATAAATTAGGTAAAAAATAAAGTATGCATGACTTTTGGGGATGTCGGATGGTCAAGCCTACCCTTTTCTTTTCCCACTCTTATCCTCTCCAAATCCTTAATCCCAACATCATCCTACCTTATAAACCTATTCTATCCAATTTTCCCAGGTAGACAACGCACTCGCAGCTCTCCGGGTGTTGCGTGTGTCTATGGGCGACGGGATCACTTACCGTAAGGTGAACCGTCTGCTTGTTTGTCTTCTTTTCCATAAAGAAATGCCACAGACGGCACCTTTGTGGAATCAATTGCCGCCAGCGGTATTTCCGGAGCGACACAACTTAGGGACCTTCAAGAAAAAAGCCTATTCCTACCTTTTAGGCCGGCAAAGTTTTTAAGAGTAAAAAGAGCGTGTGTTCCGGTGTTGCGGGAGTCCATGGGCGGTGGTGATCACTTATCATCAGGTGAGCCGCTTGCTCGTTTGCCTCCTTCTCCATAAAAGAAAAAATAAAATCAAGCAAGTGTAACTAAATAAAAATATATATTATTTTTAGACATGTGATTCGAAGTACACTTAAGAAACGAAACCTGGATTGTTTGTATCAGGATATGCCATTCCGTATAAAGCTGGACAAATATTTGTAAATCGAATACAAACCTAGTGAAAGCGTATAATTAGTTTTGTCATTATGAGCTGAAGCAATGGAACCACGCTTATTTTATGGCCTATTTTACGATGTTTCGCCACTTAACTTGGTCCATATAAGACCATTGCCACTAATGAAAAGCATTTAACAATATCAACGTAAACATACATAATACACATTATTGTTTCGGTATTAAATAAAACATTCACTTTGAGGCACGGTTATGCGACCTTGATTCTCTGTCATGCAAGACGGAACTACATTCGGGTTTAAATGAAATAAAGAATTACGGTTGCCGATATATCGCATGGTCTTAATTATAGGTAGAATGCATTCATACATTATTGACGGTGCGGTATTTATATTTTAACCGACTTCAAAAAAGATGGAAGGTTCTGAACTCCAATGCTTATGATTTTTATGTACGCTCTCGCATATCTCCGCCATTTATGAACCGATTTTAAAAACTATTCTTATCATCTACTAGGGTACTATTTCGGAATGGTCCTGTAAAATTTTCAGGTATATTCGTTCAATAGTTTTTTTTTCTTTTAAACGGACAAAATTGATTTTCTGTATTTTTGCGCGTATCTCCGTCATTTAATATGAACCGATTTGAAAAAAAATATTTGATTATATAATAGAGTATTCTTAGTAGATAGTTCCTTAAAATAAAAAAAAAACAATTCATTAGTTTTTTCTTTTAATAAAAATAACAAAATTTAGAAATGTTCGCACATATCTCCGCAAATAATGAACTGATTTGAAAACATATTGTATTTTTATCAGACACTTCCACAATGGTCCTAAACTTTATTTTTATAAAAATCGGATGAGTAGTTGTTCATGAAATCAAGATAAAGGAGAAGATATGTTTCGAAAGTACACTTTTAAAGCGTTTGAAGTCGGTTGTAATTTTCTGTGAAAATAAACTTGTTAAATGATAAACTGGCAACGGAGTAAGTTGTTCAACCAATTGAATGAAATGTACACTGCTCATTGATAACAATAAACGAAAGAAATGCCTTTTGCATCCGCAAAAACCTCCGCGTTTTCCTTATCCCGGAGAACGACTGTTAACAGGTATAAATATCAGGATTCTGCAACGTATATCTAATTTTACTTGATTGATTTGATTTTGTATCATAAATTTTGTATGTTACTAAAAAAATTTAAAAATTTCAAAACAGGATATTCTTTATTATATTTGAGAATAATTCTCTTATTCTAAACTGTGGTACAAGGCTATTGTTTTCTATGATATTACTTTAAAGTAAAGAAATTTACCGTAATAAAATAGTCCATCTGTTTTTTTTTTATTATTTTATAATTTTTTATAAAGCAAAATCGTTAATACTTCATGCCTTGTCGCTTTTAATTCAACGAAGTTGTTTGATTTGATCAGTTGATAATTTGAATTCGTATCAATCAAGAAAACAAAAAAAATAGCGAGTATAGCTAAGTTTACACTTATTTAATAACAAAACAAGAAATGGCGACATTGACTAGTGATATTTCTGGCAGCTTAAATTTCTTATATCAAATTCGGTTCACATCCAAACACCAACCGTATATGCGTCCGTAACTTACGACACAAAGCTACGATGGCCCGCTATTCACATAATTTATTAAAACGTACTAACACCGACTAAACAATGGGAAAAGAACAATGGAAACCATCAACTATTACAGTGTAGAATTGAATCCGAGACTTGGACAAATATCATGCTCAGCATTTAATTACAACAGGTCACAAACGTTTATAAAGCTGAAACTGAAAAAATCACCATCCTTTCCATTGTCTTTGTTTAAAATCATATTATTTGTTCTCAGCTTAGTTCTTTAGCTTTGTACGAGAGTACACAAAAGAAAAAGATGTGAGTCATGAAGAGCTTTTATGTGTTCATCTTATTGTCAAGAGGGCACGAGTTCGTAAACAAACGTTGCATCCACCTGTTTATTAAAATAGATCTTTGTATGTGTGACAAAAGTCATAGAAGCGTTTTGTGGAAGTATATTAGCAAATTTCTACAAACTACTTATTAAACTAACCTGTTACTAATATTTTACACAGATATCATGAAAAGTCGTAGTTTGTTATACATTTTAATGTAGGTCAAAAACTCCGAAACTGAACACTATATTGAAAGTCTTATACAATTATGGACCTTCAGAGGTCTACGTTGCATCGACTCTTCTGTTATTGTCGTTTTTTATTTTCGAATACAGAACTAAATAGTTGAAAAGAACTAGTAGTTATTATTTCATTCAAACTGTCTATATAAATATTTCAATCGTAATCTGTTAATACTTTTCAAAGTAAATTTAAGTAAATAAAAGCTGTTGTTAAATTACTACGTTCACATTCAAAATCATCTTTTGAAAAAAACATTAAAGAACTTTGGCTTACTACAATATTTTACACATTATGAAAATATAAATAAACGTGCATAAACCTTTTATATGCAACATTTTGTTAATTTCGTAATAAATTACATTCAAACATAAACACATAATTGTCATTACCTAAATTATTTGAATAGGTCTACGAACATCGCTCTCGTAGCACACGTTGATGTAGAGTTTAACGTTTTCATAAAGCCGAGTAAATAAAGTGCTGTAAATCTTCTGTTAATGGTTAAAGTTAGGAGTATTGCATCAACTCTAGATCCTTATGTGAGGCTCTTTACAATTATTAAACACTAGTTGTTTGTCTTCGGATTTACTCTTTATTTCAAGTTTTCTTTTTATAGAGGAGGAGGCAAACGAGCAAGCGGCTCACCTGATGGTAAGTGATCACCGCCGCCCATGGACGCCCGCAACACCAGAGGGGTTACAAGAGCGTTGCCGGCCTTTAAGGTAGGAATATGCTCTTTCTTTGAAGGTCCCTAAGTCGTATCGGTCCGGAAATACCGCTGGCGACAATTGGTTCCACAGGGGTGTCGTGCGTGGCA
>JAOCPS010048299.1:0-27431 GCA_025505425.1 Graphium colonna | reverse complement strand
CAATCTGATATTACATTCAGGTCATAATTTATCTCTTGTACTGCGCTTTGTGCATCTTGTGGTTTAAATGAGTAGTATACCTGGGTGTCGTCTGCATATAAATGTATTTTACAATATTTTAATCGCTTTATCAGATCCGCCGTGTATATAATAAAGAGCAAGGGGCTTAATATGGAACCTTGTGGAGTACCCCTTTCTAAATTTAATGTCTCTGACCTTATAATTTTACCATTGTCGTCCTCCGTTTCAACAAATTGCTTTCGTTCTTTAAGAAAAGAGGAAAACCATTGTAAGGCAGATTCACTTAACCCATAGTAGGATAATTTAGCCATGAGAAGCTCCGTATTGATGCAGTCGAACGCTCTAGAAAAGTCAAGCAAAACAAGAATACTTCCTTTGTTATCGTCAGAAGCTGCCAATATATCATCAGTTACGTGTGCAAGAGCTGTAGCAGTACTAAAACCTCTGCGAAATCCCGACTGTACCGAAGGAATTATGTTTTCTCTTTCCAGAAAATCGGTAAGTTGGCTACAAATTGCCTTTTCTAGTACTTTGGACATTACAGGTAAAATACTTATAGGACGTAGATCTTTATAATCCTTTACTGTAGTTGCTTTTGGGATAGCCCGGATTCGAGCTAGCTTCCAAGATTCGGGAAATATTTTTGAGCAAATGGATTCATTTATAATACCGGTAATGACTGGAATTATAGTCGGTATGATCATTTTCAACATACTTACATTTATGTTATCATGACCAAAAGCGTTTGTTTTTATCGAGGCAATTATTTTAGCCACTTCTTGCTCAGAGCAAGTTCTTAGCTGGAACGTAGTGTCTCTATATTTGTTATTTACGAAGAACATTTTATAATTATAATCAGCAATAGATTGTCCCGGAGTTTGAATAAAAAATATGTTCATATTATTTGGATTTTTGAGACGGTCTGGTATAGAAGGTAATGGTTCGTTGCCTATTATCATACTTCGCTTTAGATGGTTCC
The DNA here is from genome assembly GCA_025505425.1 of Graphium colonna. Classification (NCBI taxonomy): domain Eukaryota; kingdom Metazoa; phylum Arthropoda; class Insecta; order Lepidoptera; family Papilionidae; genus Graphium; species Graphium colonna. The sequence goes on along the minus strand of JAOCPS010048299.1, from coordinate 26,431 downwards.
ACATACTGTGCGGATTGCGATTTTTATTTTCATTTACGTAGGTATTGAAATATGCCTTTTTTTCCCTATTCAAAGCACCCGCTGTAAAGTTTTTTAATTGCCTGTAATAAATCATGTGTGTCTCTAAACCAGATTTTATTGCTTTTGTATAAGCACGGTCTCGTAATGACATCATCAATTTGATATTACTGGTTATCCATGGATAAGCCTTGGCTCGCACATTTATACGTGTCAAGGGTGCATGTGTATCAAATAGAAGCGTTATTAAATTATTTAAGCACTGTACCATTTTATTAACACTTTTCTGATAGCAGACATCTGTCCAAGGGATATTCAAAACATGTTCAGAGAATACGTTTAAATTTATATTATTAATCAGTCGTCTATATGTGTAAAATGGTCTAATTGTAGGTCTTTTAAAAATAAATTCTGCCAATACAAGCGCATGATCACTAAGCTGGGGATTGTGATAAACTTCAACTTTATTACACAGCTCTACTGCATCAGTAATAACTAGATCGATCAGGGTTTGCGAATGTTCTGTTATGCGTGTTGCTTCTTGCACGAGCTGATGAAGATTTTGTTGTGACAAGAAAGTTATGAGATCATATGCAGAGCTCCTGTTGGGTTTGAGTAAATCTACATTAAAATCCGTCAACAAGATAACATATTTGCAATAGCTAAAAGCATTCAGTGATTCGTTTAGTGCATCTATTGCATTGCTAACGGATAGACTAGATTCAGGCCGATACGCAGTTCCTAATATTATTTTTCCTACGGCTGGCAGTGACAGTTCCAGCCATAGCTGCTCTAACTCTGACAACGGATGCGTACGATGTTTGACTGTTAAATCATTTCGTACATAAAAACCAACCCCACCACCTCTCTTACCTTTAGGTCTCGGAACTAGATGAACATTATATCCAGGTAAAACCGGGGTGCAAATGTTTTCCCCTTCTCGCATCCACGTCTCATTTAGTGCAAGTATATCGGGCTGGTACCTGTCAAAGCTAGCTACAAATTCATCACGTCCTGTATTTAGAGATCTTACGTTGAGTAGTCCTATTTTTAACAAATGCTTTTTCGTCATTTATAGTAAAATCTATTTAACATAAAAAAAAACATAAATCCAATAAAAACAAAAAAAAACTAAATTGTGTTCGGTTACTGCAAGTTCTATATAAAAAAGACAAAATATAAAATATAAGTTAAAAAAAATAAAAAATTAAACACGGAAAAAAGTATGAAAATTTATGACAAAAAAATACCTAAATTTTATATGATATTTATATTCTATAATTTAATTTCTGTGAATGATATCACCGTTTATTAAAAAATAACTTAAGTAGATTAGTATGCAAAAGAGAAAAAGAAAAAAAAAAACAGTTTTAAAGTAAAATCAAAATACGACGGCTAATGTGCTATAACAAGAAAGAAAAATACGTAAATTATGACAGATTTACCACCGCTTGGTTATCGAATATATCGTTCAAGTCTTTTTCCGTGTGCACTCGATGAACTACCTCACCGTCACTTTTGCGCAAGTAAATATTGCCATTACGAGTCCACACATACTTCCATTTTTTTTGCCGCGCTGCCTCCTTTGCCGCCTTGAACACCTTTCTATTTTCTTTACTTAAACGTTCGTTTATATAGATTGTCCTAGGTGGTCCCTGGATTGATAGATCCGCGGTGGTGATTTTCCGCTTAGCTCGAGCTGCTTGCAGGATGCGGTCCTTTATTACTCGCCGCGACAGGCGGACCACAATGGTCCGAGGGCGATTACTTGTAGTTGCAGTGCCCTGACGATGTCGGCCTGATCTATAAATATTAACTAGATCAGTTTCTGCTATCGAAACTTCCAATGCATATGCTATCTTACTCAATAAATCCTGTGTGCTCTCCTGGTTATTTTCGGGAATACCAACTACTTCTAAGTCATTAAGCAGTGTCTCCTGATCCTTTTTGTTTAGATCACTTTTTAGCTGTGTGACAAGATTTTCCAGATCATTACCATCTTTTTCTTTTTTTTCCATCGCGGAAAGGCGCTCTTCCATTGTGTATATTTGGCTAGAAAAGGCTAAAAACTTATCCTTCCACAATGCTATCTCATTTCTTAACTGCCTCATTTCCTCGTGGTAAACAGACATTTCTTTAGTCACTCTGTCCATGGCGACCCTGGATGAGCGTAGTTCCTCAATTAGGGTTGTGACCGTTTCCTTATTAATATTTGACCCCGAGAGGTCTCCAGGTGAAAGATACAAGTCCTCAACTTCGTCTCTGACCGGTGAGGTTTCACTTGAAGAATCTCCTGCTGAAGCGCTTGTTTTTCCTTGTTGAGATATATTACAGTTTGGACATATCCATTTTTTGGGTAAAATAGTGCCTTTCCTGTCTAATAAAGCGCATTGTTTATGGTAAACTAATTTGCACTTTAGACAAGTAATGCCACCTGTCGGCGATAAAAATTTACCACAGCCCCCACACTTACTCATTTCTTGTAGATGGCGCTAAAATAATCACTTAAATAATTGTTTGATTATTTCTATTTTCAATTGAAAATTTCTTCAAAAACTTTAACGCCACTATTTATTGTTGCAAATCATGAAACTCGTATCTCGCTGTGAAGTACAAGTCCAAAAAAAAAATCACTTTAGTTCTGTCACTTCAAAGTCGTTCTCGCACACTAAGCCGTCTTGTATTTTAAAATAAATTAAGATTACACATAACGATAGTAGTTTATTATTATTTTAGTTATAAATTTGGATGGTTATAAATACGAAAACGCACTTTTTAGGTTGTAGATAGCACTTATAACTTTTTAAAATTAAAATTATATACGGAGCTCAATGAGAGTCAACTACCGCTCACTACCCTCTTCATGTGCGTCTTCATGACTATTTTCTTTTTATGATTTGACGTCGACTGGTCTCTTCGTAGAATTGGATATTTGGTGGCAAGATAAGCCTTTTAAGATTTTGGTTAAGATGGGATAAAAACGAGTAATCGGCTTAGGGCGACGGTAGCTATCGTCGGCCAAACACATCATCTGGCCCTATCACAGTCGTAGCGGTTTTTCGTTTCACAGAATCAGGAAAGGGAAGGACGAGTGTGTGCACCTCCATTTGCGCGAACGCTTGTGCACCTTAGTATATCTTGCGAATTTGACCGCTTCTGTTTAATGGATTCCGATTAACGACAAGTCCTGTGGCGATGGGGTGAGGTAGAGAGGTTTGGTCTGATGTAAGCCGGGCTTCGTCTGAGTTCTGCTCATAGGCGGTCGTGAGGGTATTTATTTATTTATTTTTTATGCACCAAAAACTTACACAAGGTGTACTTAATGCCTAAGGCATTATCTGCCAGTCAACCTTTGGGTGGTACAGATAATCAATGGTAGGTGCACAGAAAACAAAATCCAAACAGCTAAAACAGTAAAATTTAGTAAGAAAAATATATACATAGATACAATAATTCAATATAATAATATAAAATACATAAATAAACGCCGTGGTCGTTTTCACATTGCAGTTTCGGGCGACAATGTAAATTTGGTAGCACACCGGACGACAGAGTAGCCATATTTAGGGAGGCACTGCTCTCCTCGCTCACCCGGAACGAGACTACAAAAGGCGCCCTATACAAATACTCGACCATAAATTTACGACTGCCACTGCATCATTTTTAACGTGGTCAACAGAACAATAAAAGTAAAACGAAAAACTCACCTATAATGACATTTGGCGCTTGAAACGTAAGGACACGAAACGTATTGATCTGGATGGTAACGCCTGTCAGACCTCCATTACTATAACGTAAATCTAGCTGCTATAAGCGAAACACATCTTGCTTATGAAGGAGAGCTGGTGGAAGATGGCGATGGCTACACTTTTTTTTGGAGAGATACCGCTGCTACAGAGCCCCGACGTTCGGGTGTAGGATTTGCTATTAAGGATTACCTAGTAAATCGACTTAAGGAGTACCCCGTACATATCTCGGACCGTGTAATTACATTGCGCCTCCACTTGGACAAAGGACCTTAATATCATCAGTGTCTACTCTTCAATACTGATGACATTAAATTCTATGAAAAATTATTTTAATGACATATGTATTTTCCATGAGTCAGATATAAGAGAAAAGCAGACAATAGAGTCGCCGTTTGTATATCTGCTTTTTCGACCTGAAATCAGCTTTAGACAGTGTGCCACGTGAAGCACTATGATGCTGGGGTAGCTGGGGTACACGGAGAAGTTTGTAAGACTTTTGAGACTCCTGCATGATGTCATGCAATTCTGCGTCGCTGTAGATGGTGATTAATCGATTTTTTCCCCGTCATTTGTGGGGTGAAACAAAGGTGTGTTTAGCACCCACACTATTTGCTTTATACTTGGCAGTTGTAGTCAAGGAAGTCTTACAAACTGTTACCGAGGGAGTCCGCATCCTTAATTGTACAGATGGCAGTCTGTTTAATTTTCCTAGATTTAATGCGCGTACCAAGGTCTCGTACGAAATGATCTCCGAGATCATGTATGATTAACTCCCGAAAGGCCTTCAACAGCTACTATTTGTTTTTTTACCAAGCTAGTGGTAAATTTAGCCTGAAAGTCTGTGCAAAGAAGACTGAAGTGATGTTCTTCGACGCACATGGTCACGAGTTACTGGCCATAAAACTTGGTGAGGTTATGCTGAAGCAAATTCATAGATTTCAATATCTGAGGTGCACTAATTTATCTAATTGTGACCTTGATGTAGAGATTGTGAGTAGAATTGGTGTAACATCTGTCGCATATGGAAAGAGCTGCGTACAAAGGTCTACTTTTAACACGACCTTAAGCTTTCAACTAAGATATCAATTTAATTGGCTATTGTGCTATACCAACTCTAGTGTTTTCCTTGGAAATGTGTTGTGTGTATTGTCACCATTTACGCATTCTAGATCGTTTTTACTTTTATTGTCTCAGTACCAGAAGATCAGATGATCCGATCGAGTGGGTAGTATCGAAATTTTGCGACGAGCTATTATCGGTTGGATTGAAGCCTATTTAATGCGTCGACAGCTTTGAGGTGTGGTCACATATCACGTAAAGTGGAGAAAAAATGCCGTATAGCGGAGGAAGCGCATCTTATATAGCAAACTAGAAGAGGGCAAGCATAAACATAGTGGACAGCTCCTTCGCTATGAAGGTGTTCAAAAACGACACATAAAAAGATACAATATAGTGCGATCTCAGTGGGAACATTTGGCAACACATCGCCCAGAATGGCAAGAGACTGTAAAGAGCCGAGTCCACGAAATTAAGGATCAGTAAGATATATAAGATCAGAAATGCGATGAATTGAAAGCCCGTCCTCCCACAGCCACCATTTATAATTACTACAACAGCGTTTAGACGTGCCCTTATTGTGTGCAAGGATTCCTTGCATAAATCGGCTATATTAGATAACTTCGGGCGCATGAGCGCCGAATCAACTAGGAGTTGAATTTGTCGCCATGGCCAAAATTGGTCGTAACAGTCATCACCGTGTCTTCCTAGTACTCGTTGAATTAATGTCATTAATTTTCCAGTAATTAATAAAATTAATAGCCCAGTTCACAAAAATTGCACTTTATTTTTCTTATTTTTTTGCCTAAACAGCGTTTTTATATTGTTTACACTTAGAGCTAACAAATATTATTTGTACATGTTTGTTTTTTTATTTCATATTATTTTTTAAGTATCGTATAGTACGCAATTACCAGCCGTAGTTATTCAGTATCCGAACGCTCATCTCTTATTCATTCCTGCGTACAAAAAAGCGAAAGTAATGACAAATATAAAATTGGAATTTTTTTTCTTGCAATTTATTATTATAATGGCACGTTTTTATTACAGCTCGAACTATGCAACCTACGTATTAAATATAAAATGTTTTACTGCCTTCTAAAAAGAAGGCGGGTTCTCAATTCTAACATATCTGTTTTTTATCTAAGTTTGCGGGTATGTCCGTCATTTATGAATCGATTTTAAAAATTTATTTCTGACAATAAGGTAAGACAAGAGTAAATTACGGAGAAAATATGTTTTGAAAGTATTATTTTAAGGCGTTTGACGTAGGTTTTTGTAATTTTCTGTTAAATTAAATTTATTTTCTGTACTATGTGAATTAACTGCTAAACGTCAATGAGGCCCCTAGCGAAACTATACTTTCTGTATAGTGGAAGCTTTTTTCTTACCGTGGGATATATTTAAAAAAAAATGTTACTTTAAAGTAATATAATTAATATTATACGTTACAATAGGATGTCACAGATTTTAAATTTAAATTAATTTCTCTCTCTCTCTCAATATTTTTAAATGTAACCAAATGAAACAGTTAACCTGATGTTAAGTGTCAATTATAATTCATTTACACTTAGACTAGACAATTGAACTAAGTCATTGACTGTTTATAGTAAACTACAACAACAAAGTATAATAAAAACGTTAATCGCAGAATAACTTTATATTAAGTTATTTTAGTACAAAAGAGTTGTTTTCCGCGTTCTTTTAAAAAATATATTTTACTTAATATGGTTACATTTAATCGAATTTAAACGTATAAATAAAACCGTCATTATATAAATACCTCATACATATAACTTATTTCATACACTAAATAAATTAAGAGAATGAATTACACTGAGCTTATGCAAGGGAAAAGTTTTTGTTACTGGTGTTTTCATATTGACTTTTCTTAAAATTGCACAAAGAAATGGCGGTAACGCAAACTTAAAACACATTCGTGCACAGAATAATAAAGATCGGGAAAACAAAGGCCATGGCAAGTGGTGTACTCAGCATTTTTTTAAGTGTGTTGTCTACGTTTTTAACTTGATTATTTAGAAAACATACAAATTTTTAAATTTGTAATAATAGCCATCTAATTGAACAAAATAATGATCATATACATAGATATATATATAGTAAATTATAAGATTACAACTATTGGATGCAGTAAATGGTTTACTTTTGTAATAAAAAATTGAGTCAAAACAAAAGACATTTAAGGGTTTGGGGCAAAATACGTCCTTCGTAGTAATTTATAAACTTTATATGTTCAATTCTGAAAGTTTAAGGACATTTCAATATAAACATTGGACTTAAAAAATGGTTACAGCGTAGCCTGGCCTTTTATACAACAGAAAACAGAGTTTATAAACTTTTATAGTTTGCGCGTAGAGTTAACTTAATTCGGTTTTTTTATTTTAAAAGTCATCGTTTGCCTAGTAATAAACTTTCAATGTCGTTATTGTCCTAATTTCTAAAAAGATAAGTGTAGAAACAAACTTTCGAAATGGGCATGGTTACAATTTTCTACATATAAAACATTTTTATTGCAGAAATAAATGCCTTATTTTCTTAAACTTTTGATGTTTAACAAAATAAACAAACAAATAACAATTTTTAGCAATAGCGATCAAAGCGCAATCAATCATTAAATTAAATTAATTTTTAATAATATGTATAAATGAAAATTTTGAAGATATATTTCTTTTTTAAAAAGGTTGTCAATATTGCTGTTTTGTATTATCAGGATCGTATTCATGTTTATCATTATTTTCTTCATTATTATTAAATTACAATTACAGCTCTCAATTCCGTCTTCTGTTCTTCGGAAAACAACATTTAGAATATAATATAGCAAATTAGTTCTATTACAATTAACTGAAATAAATATTATGCATTCATATAATATTGGGAATTATAATCCACTCCACAGCTTCGACGGGCTTGACGTGGCTGGTGCTTCGAGCCCCTGGCTTAAACACTTATAAAAAATGACTAAGGGTCTGGCCTTACCCCTACTAGTTACTGGCTTGGGAGGCCGCCAAACTCTTGCTCTTGGGAGTGGACCTCAGAGTGGACTGTCACTAAAAACACGTTTACCATTTGGACTCGAGGATGTCTGATAGGGCCGAACAACGGCTCAGTCTGTAGCTATTATATCTGTCTACGGCGAGAGCTACACGTAAAACTAACACTGGCGGTAATGCCTTTCCGGCAGGCCAAAGCCTAAAAGTGGGTTAGCGCAGGTATGCTTAGCGGTATGTAGCATGATATCTTTTGTGATAAATGAGCAAGTCACTACCCGGGCGCTGGGTTGGTCATTACTATATTATAATAGGGGAATTTAGGATACCTTATAATCGATTTAGCATTGTTTCCTGAAATTTCATTACGTCTATTTGATGATCGCAACTGAATACACAATTACGTTAACCGATCGTGGTTTCTTTGATTCGTTGTACCGAGGGACTAGCGCAATACAATTGCGTAAATAATGGCTGTATATTTCATATATTTGGCACTGTCCGGGGAGGGTGGCCCTACTCGGGAATTTTACTTTAAGTAGCTTTTGCTGATGCCGCTAATTTATCTTATATCAAAGACTAAATGAGTTCGTTACGGGATTTCTTTAGAGATCTTCGTTCTTTGTTCCAAAGAAAAATGCAAAACTGTGATGGGAAGTCAACATACTTTTTGCTTAAAAACCGTTTTTATATTGTCATTTGAATAAAATAGCAAATTAGAACAAACTACTGTTTGCACTCCGGGAGTGCCGGCAAAAGTGAAAATATGAAGATGCAATAAAAATAAATAACCTATGTTATAATTATTATATAAGATTATATTTATGTATATAAAGCAATATTAATTTCTTGTGCTATCGTACACAAACATGACAATTTATATTATATTAAAAATGTAACACTTCAGAACCGTCTTACGTTTTACGAAATTTCGATAAGGCCACGTGTATTAACGCGAGCCATACCATTTACATAGATAAAACCTTTTTCTGCTTCAAAACCCTTAAAAACGTTCAGTTGTTTTAATTTTTCATGCGATATTTTCAACTCTCTTGTAGTATAAAAGTTATCCCTCGATTTTTGTTAAACTTTAAGTTGGGCCTTGTACAATATTCGAAGCTTAATTTTAAATTTGCTGAAATGAAACTTTATAACATAAAGTTTAAAAAGAGGAGCGAAACTTCCGCGTGCGACGCCCCTGTACAATGCGTTATCGCTTCCGTCATTCGAGACAGGAAACGCATTATGCGCTGCATGGTCCACGCGCCCTACTTATCCTAGAGTTACAAAGCACACAGTGACCGTTATTGGTAGTCCATTTGCCCTGGTTTTATTTTTTTATAAAGCGGGGCTATGCGAATGCTTTCAACATTAAATCTTTTTTGCCCTCTATTCAGTTAATTTTTTTCTCATTTATTATAATGCCTACCTTTCATGCCAGCATTGCATGAATAACTTTTTTGTATTCATTTTCATTTTAGTTAATAAATGGTTCGTATCTACGTATATTTTGCTCTCTTCAATTTATAAACAATTTCACGTTTCAGCTTGCAGTTTAGTGTTCCGGTGTTTGAATATGCGTTATTTCCCGTTGTCATAGTATGCACCAGACCCAAGTGATTCCGTAAACGTTACGTGTAAGTTATTGATTTTTTTTGAACATTGTAAGGAAAAACTACTTTTTCGTGAATAATATTTTTGTTATCTAGTAAATGCTTTTAAGACAGCGTCAATAAATATGTGGATATAAATGTTAATACTCGATTACGTCTTACATTCTTATCGGGAAATTTATTCTATAACAATGAAACCAACCGAATGTTAGTGTAAGATATATTATTGTATTTTATTTATATGTCATTTGCCTACGTCGTTTATTCTTTTAACTTAATATGTTATTGTAACAATAATCGAAATAGGCTATAGAAGGCAACTGAGTTTGAGTTCTTTTAATTATCTGTCCTTTACAACAAAAATACAATAGAGTCATCCTTTGTGGTTTCGTTTGAGGAGCGCATCCATATTCCAGTGCCAAGCGTCAATTAAGAGGGTTAGGTTCCTTGTTACGTCCGCTGTGGAGCCACCGACATCGCGCAAAGAAGAGTTGGTGACATTCGAAGCAGGAGTTCGGCCCATTTATTCTCCTGGTGACAAGCCCCCACGCCATGACCGCGCTGTCGGCACCGACCCCTACCGCAGAACAACGTTCGTCAAATTCGATAATTCCGGATATCTGCGAAATAAAGCATATTGTTAAGTGATAAAATGACTGTTTTATTATCTACACCCTAGTTTATTATTTGTATGTGTAGGTAGATAAAGACGACAATCGGGCAAAGTGATATCCGAATTTATGGAAATTTTTAAATGTTAAATTCCTTGAAAAAACACTGCAATTTATCTAAGCGATGTTTTAATAACCATCATAAAATTCAATTTAATTCTAAGTTAAGACTCCAACGATTATACTTCGTACATTTATTATTTTGATTCCATCACTAGTAGAGAATACTTATTACCTTTTTATTCATTTATCGTTGCAGGTTTTGTTGTTCATTTGATCAAATATGCTGTGTCCCGCTGTTAAGGTTCCCGAGTTATGTGATGCGACGAAAGCGGAGTCAGTAAACGAGAGTTTAACAGCGCCTCAATTAGGATAAATGTCGTATTAAATCTTCGCAAGTTAAATGAAAAATTCCCAACAGTCGAGATAAATTATATTTTGTCAATTTAATACCTGCCTCCCAAAGACCACCGAAGTGAAACTTGGGTTCCTCATTTGCCAAGCTCTCAGCCATTGAATTGCAGGTTGACCTTAGGAATTCCGCAATTTCGTTAGCAGCGCTGACAAATGAGGTACCGTTGTCGGAATAGATGTTTTCTGGCTGGCTAGCCAGAGCCATAAAACGATGCAAGGCCGTTAAGTAAGTTTTACGAGTTAGATCCCCTACTAGTTCTAAATGTATAACTTTGGTCACGAAACAAACAAAAATTGCAATGTATACCTTAACTACAACACAACTACGCCCCTGGCGGCTGATTGACATTAAAAGAACGGCATAATTTACGTCCACGTTCCTGAAAGGGTGACCTCCAGGTGACAGTCGTGACGTAGGCAATTTGCCCATCAGTGGAGTAATAATTAGAAAGGCTACCGCCGACACGCTTCAAATTGTTTTCATCCATGAATACATTAAACTTTAAGAGCTTGCTTTTTTTGGCAATAATTGTGTAGAAAATAATAAACAGTATTCATGAAAAGATTTGCGTTGACTTATTTTAATAATCAAATTTAATGACTTTTGTAACTCGTCCTCACTGAGATACATCGAACTTGACTGTATCTTACGGCATTTATTGATGAAACGCAAAGCATACGAAATAGCTCGCTTAAGACGCGGTTAGTTTAAAAAGCAACCAAAATCAATAAGTGTCATCATTGATGTCAATATATAGTGTTTTCTCGACGCGAGTTTCCGGTAGCTGAACACCGAGTTTGGAAAATGGAATCAATGGCCACTTAGACTCGTCTAGAGCAAGGAAGGAAGGGCCCGACCACCATAAGTCTAACGTGCCCATTGCGTTTGCGTGAACTCCACGTGAGATTAAGTCTGCTGGATTTTGATTGGTTGGAACATGTCTCCAAGTGCAACTGCCGGTAATCTGTGAAATATCGGAAACTCTATTTCTGACGAAATATGGCAGCCTGCTCATTTTCATCCAATCTAACATAATGTTTGAATCAGTCCGTAAGGTAGTGCTCTTAATCTGAGCACGAACTGACTATATAACTATTTTATACACATATGTGCACCAATGAGTCTATTACATAATTCTAATCTAGGCATCGTTATAGGTTTAATTGGGTAACGCGACTTTTTGCTACAAGTAAGCGAACTAATATTGCATTCCTATTCATGCTGCGAAGGAACACATATGCGGCATATGCTCGCTCAGAAGCATCGGAAAAAATGTGCAAATCAACTAAAGCAGCATACCTGATATGCCGAGGTACGGGAATCTCATTAAGTGACGGTAAGCTAGCTAATATTACACAACCACAATTTTGAAATTTCCGGTGTAAGTGCATCATCCCAAGCTTGTTTCTTTAACCACAACTGCTGTAACAGCATTTTCATGGTGCTGACATACGGAGACAGAAGTTCTAATGGGTCAAAAATTTGAGCGATCATAGATAACATATCGCGCTTAGTATTTCCCTTAACGTCTAAATTACCGATTGGAAAACACAAGTCATCAGACTCTGAATGCCAGATAAAACCGAATATTTTGCTGGGCTCAAAAAATCGTATGTTTAAATCGATAGACTGTAGGTCGAGAGAGCTTGCTAAGACGGGGAGTCTTGTTAGACTTCCATTTACGCAGATTCATGCCAGCTGAAGCGAGTGCACTGATTACGAATTTCACCTTATGACGAATTTCTTCCACCTTTGATATGTCATCTCCAACCTTCAGCAAGTCGTCAACATGGACCTTCTCATCATCACAATCGATACCGATTTGCCGAAGGCACTGAGTGGCAAGAAAGGGAGTACTAGAAGTGCCGTATGAGACAGTATTGAATTTATGCACCAGTAGCGGTTCTGCTTTAGAGGCTCGCCGCACGATTTGCTGCAAGTGCCGATCGTCGCGATGCACCATTATTTGCCTAAACATGTTTTCGACATCTGAATCAATTATGGATCTATGCTGCCGAAAACGGAGAGGAATAGACAAAAGGTCGTCTTGGACAGAGGGACCGACCATAAGCATGCCATTTAAACTAACACCAGAAGAAGAGGGGCTACTGGCGTTAAACACGATACTTAACTTAGTCGTGGAGCTGCTTTTCCGCAACACCCCGTAATGAGGAATGAAGAAACCTTTCCTTTTTTCTGATATCGGCCTACTCTGACACATATGTCCTAACGCCGCGTACTCTGCCATGAAGTCTATGTATAAGTTCTTAAATTAAGGTTTTGATTAAATTCTACGTTCTAATTATAACATGCAATGTTTAGCGCATTGAAACAAATCTTTTAAAACACTTTCATGTTGTTTTAACGGAACTCGTACGAAAAACCGAGCATCAGTTAAACGTGTAGTGTTTTTTATGAAATGCTTTTCGCATAATCGTTCTTCCGGTGAGAAATGTGACTACTTATGGCTCTTCTTCGAGTTGCCAAAAGCGCGTGAGTTGGCTATGAATATCGTCATTAAACTAAACTGCTGATGACCAACAACCAACCAACCAAAAACCCAAACCTAGTTTCATACAGTATAGGCTGTCTACTACCTAGTCTACTTACATGTGATCCCAACACGTCTCAAAATACGTCAGCACATAGTATCAAATCTACAGGTGCAGGCTGATAGGAGTTAGGATTGGCTAGACAAATGTCGCATGGAATATTTAAATTCTTCAAATTTATTTGACGACATGGGACATCGTCCGTGATGGACCGTAGAACAAAACAATTTATATTTGTTGAAAATGTGTCATTCAATAATTTGATAGGTAATCAACACATTTTACCTACATGAGTTACCGAATTATTGAGTCTAAAACATCTCTGGCTATGTGTTCGCAATTATTACTATCATACACTTTTAATAATACGGTCGATAACTAAACATCATGCCCTTGGCGATGATGCTCTTTCATGTCTACGCGCGCTGATAATGTTGACATTGTCGTAGGCATGCATACAGGCGGGTGAATGGTACCCACATTGAAAGAGGATGTCCCAGACTGCAGCTGCACAGATATCAATTGATCATTATTAATCTTATTAGTTAAATTGTTTCGCCGCTGTGGCTAGCCGTGTTCTCACCAATCGATCTAGCTTGGAGATCGTTTACATTTAAAGAGTGTGATTTTAAAGCTTACACAATTAGCATCCTGGCCGGTTGCAGTGATTAAAGTAATGCCCGCCGCGCAAACAATTATAGCAAACCTTTAAATTCGGTAACAATTCTATACGGGCAATGTAACTAAGCGCGAGAAGTTGTAAACAAGTGTTAAGAGTGTGATCACTGTTACATTTATAAACGTTAATTTGTTTATTATTCTGCACTGCGATCATAGTCTTTATTTTCGGAGTGTTTTAATGATGAGATGTACTCGTATTACCGACAGTGGCACTTGTTTTCAGTTCTAGTGTTTCTATAAAATCGGAACGATTTTGCATAAATTCTCAGAAGGACTCGAGTGTTATAGGCTTGTTTTTGTCCAAGCGTCCCTTATACTCTTTCCATTCGCGATATGACTTAGTATCGAGCTTATGAAAAACAATACGAATACGTTATGTACCCCAGTGAATGACGGGTGCACACAAGTTTTTGTTTAAATCATCTATATCACGTTTAAAGGCTAGTGCAGATTCTTTTGTGATAGATTCAATATTAAAGAATTCGGAAATGTGATTTTGTAATAATAATCGTTTATTTTTGAACCGTTCACACAAAAGTTTATTTTCAATTGACATAATAACCAGTGCCGAAGAACCCTCCAGCGAAGCTCATAAATAGTGAAATATATTTATGTCCTCAATATTATCGCTAGAGTGAATAAGACTGTGAAAAGTGTCGTGAAATTCGAGCCAATCATTGTTAGATCCACTGAATTTCGGAAGCTGTATAGCCGGGAATTTAACTAGAGTATGGTCGCTAGCACGCAAGCTCCGCTCGCTTCCTAAGTCATCCTGTTTTTTATTAATTGAGTATACTAAATGCTGTGCCCTAGACAGTGTGCCCAGAAACTGTGATATTGGGATTCGAACTTAGCTCGCACGGCCAGCTGGAGCTCCATGTCTTCCGCTAAACATTCTAACCTTAACTGCAAATCGTCGTAACTGGTGAATGCTGTTTCCGTTTTGTTGATTCGCAACTGCAATTCATTGGCCTCAAGCATGGTGAGCAAACAACTTGACAAGAAGTTCACGTAAGTAGTAAACATAGTTAAACGTCCTTTGTAGCTACCTCGTTTCTTAATTAAGGAATTTAATTAAGAAACAATGTAACGTAGGTGTTTGTGATTAACTGAAATGTTATACAATGCAAAATCAATTTAAATGTAAAAAAGAGGATACAATTAGCTTTTTGGTTACCTTTTTATGTATTTATAATTTTTAAGTTCATACACTATATTTGACAGTTGTTTATTTTAAATACAATGTAGCTATAAGCAAATTTGACTAATGAAACGATTGATGATTATTTTCTTGAACACTTCAGGTATGTTTGATGAATAAATTACCTAGATGAGGTATTATAACAATTCACAATTCGTTAATTAACTGGTCAATAAGGCTCTAAGCTTACAATAATGAATAACCAGTTAAACTCTCCACAAAAAATATTCAAAGAATAAAATAACAGGACTAGGGCTTCTTATCTTAATCCAGTTCGTTCTAGGACCATGTTTAATAATTTGATCAGGATTAACTGAAAATAAAAAGATACACTGCAACAAACGTATGACGTTTAATGAATATTATTTTTGACAGAGGTACAGAGATGGCTCAAGAGCTTGCAGAAATAAAATAGCAAAAACCTGTTGCGTAGAATTGACGATGCCAAAGTAAGAGTAACAATTATATTTTTTTTATTTTTAAACAGAATACATGAGTAAAGTTTTACTATAGAAGCGTAAAAGTATTGGTTTGTTTTAAATTTTGTTTAGATTTGTGCTCTTAACTGCTCAATAAATTTTGGATGTACTTCGTCAAGGGCACAGAGCAGGTTATTTAATTAAGAAAAGAAAAGTCATACAAGCATGAATTTTTTTATGGTCATAAAATAACGTATAAGTATAATGACTCAAATAATTTATGACATGACACGAGGAGAGCAGAAGCCCTCCATAATCAACATCGCGATATCTCCTTTTTAAAATTTTTGCATTAAGCTTTAACTTTTGAACATTATTGAACTATATCAATTCACCCTAGAAGGGTAGACCCTACATAAACGAAAGTAAAGTCACGACGATGTTAAGGCTTGAAGTCGGTCTGGTGTTAGATAAGAAAGTTACGTATTGAAACGTAATGAATAATATGATCACAAAACTCCACCAAATTTCTACGTGCTTTATAGATCATGGTGTGTATAATCTTTTATCATATTGAATGACACAACATAGTTTGTTTTTTTCATACTGTAATAGTTTTAGCATTAATTGTTCGAGTATTATTATAATAAAAACGAAGTCAATTTTGTCAGTAACGATCTAGACGAGTAATATAGAGAGCATTTGTATGCAAATAAAATGTTTCATTTGCGTTGTGAGTATTTCCTTGCCCTCATTACAGGGCTTTCGCAATACGTCAGGCTCATTTGGAACTCCGTGAGAGTGACTGTAATGTATCAAATGTACGGTGCCTACAATATGAGATTAACTTATTCGTTGAAGTTATTTAAACGTTCATATGTATCTATGAAATGCACTAGCGACAGTAATGTAGTAGTACAGAACGCGCAATTTTGTATCAGCAAAGTTGTCTTTTTGTTATTTTTGTGTATTGTTATTAATTTTCAGTTTGAAAGTAAAAGGTTTTACTAAACATTCGAAACATATACTTAATAAAACATTAATAATGTACGAAGGTTGGTTATATCATAACAATTTAAATAGTTTGATAGTGTTGTATAAAACAATTATATCTGTATTTAAGTATATTATCATTTATATATTTATATGACTTCAAACAGGAGGCCATTCTTAGTTTAATTGAATTTGTTTTTTGTTTCTCACCGTCGAATATTCGTAATTTAAAAAATATTTTGATAATTTATTTTTTTTCTAAAAAATAAACTTACAAAAGTTCAATATAATTTACAGAAAAATCTATTTTTTGCTTTTTCACATTAAATAACTGAGTAAAAATAACAACCGTTCACTTTTAATGATCGATTTTAGAGAGACCTATAAAAAAATTTAATCATGTGTAAAAAAATTGCTTTTTAACCTTAAACTAAAAAGGATTAAATTTAGTTTAAATTATAACAACTTTAAATAATACAACTCCCAAGTATAATATGTGTTGTAATGTTATAAGACATAATTTAAATCTATTTTGCTGAGTTCGTAATAATGTTCGAGCAAAAGTGAAAGATGGTTGGCGGTTATGTTAAGTCATACTCATCTCTCTTCTCGTAAAATGTACATAAAAGGTGATTGGTGAGTCGTTTTTGATATTGAAGCAGAGCACTCGGTACTCGATTGTCATAATATTTAAGTGATCAACAATATCAGCCTATCGTCGTCCATTGCTGGACGTAAGCCTCCCCCGGTTCTGGGCAGCCCACATCGATCCGCTACCCGCCACCGTTCTCAAATCATCAGTCCATATCATCCAATCATCATGCTGCAGGGCGTCTAACACTACGTTTGCCTAGACGCGGTCTCAACTCTAACACGTATCGGCTCAATCGACCATCAGTATATCTGGATATGGCCAGCCCACTTCCGATTCAGCGTGCTAATTTTGCGCTCAATATCAGTGATTTTAGTCCTCTGGCAAATGACTTCGTTTCTTATTTTGTCTTAATTTGTCACGCGCTTTGGTAAAGACTGCCTTTCTAGTTTTAGTTAGGAATGGAAGAGCCTTTTAATTTAGTCATTACTTTCCATACATCCATTCTGGCATGCCTATTGGAAAATTTGATCGAAATTGGCAGTTGGTGTTCTTTTCTTAGTTACCTAAGTCGATTCAATCGACTATTATAGTTCAGTTGCAGTATGGAAAACTATTCAAACGAAATATATACTCGTAAAATTATAACAAAGGAGTGGAAATTATATATAGAATATTCCAATTAGCTATTTCTAATGTAAAAATTTAATATATCCAAGCCAATAAGCCAAGGTTGGAATAGAGATATAAATCGTGAAAAATTATTTTATTACTTATTAATCAAATTATTGTAATTAAATAAGTAAAAGCATTAATAACGTAAACTTCTTTCATATTTAACACTTTTATGTACCAAATTGATCAAATTTAAATTTTACATATTGACAACATTCAATTTATTGCACGGAACGCTAGACCTTAAGCTTCAATTGATGCTGGCGTTCTGTGTTAATGCACGTGTTGGACGTGGTCATAATTTTGTTCCCGCACGCAAATTGTGTTTTTTTTTAATATGCTTGTACACTTTTGTTGAAACTAATTCATTCGTTAAGACAATGCGTGTGTGCAAAATATGATCAATGTGCAAACAATTGTTTACGCGAACGTCTCGCATGTTATAAGGTTAACAATTGTTGACGTCAGTATAATATTTCAATGATATTTTTATAAAAAAGTATTATTGCCTTTATTTAATACGAAAAAATAACTAAAAATGCGACTTACCTCCGGTTATTTTTGTATAGTTTTCTTTAAAATACCCAAAATTATTACAGATTTTAAGAAAATGACGGCAGCTGCGCCGTGTTTAGATAATACGATGCGCATACGTTTCGAAAATATTTATACAATTTTCGATGAACATTACCCTGATATTAATTAATATTTATTTTTGATATTACTCTTATTCTGTATATATAAAGCGTTCACAAATACCGTCCTTTAATATTCAAGATTGGCAATGGGGTATCGGTTCAAAATTACAAATGAACACAGAATAAAAATTAAACTAATTCAATATTTTTCACACCACTTCATGTTCAAATTTTTCAAAGTTTTTAGTATTTTTGTGAATTTTTATTTCTTTTAATTCTTTACAGACTTAAAAACTGGAGAAAGGTAATTTATTTTAAAAAGTTCATTTGTTATCGTTTCTAATTTTGTCTTAATTTAATCTTGTGGCTATATAGACCTTTTGGAAGAAAGAAATTTTGTTAAATTTTATTAATTATTTTTGAATCAAAAGCCGTGGTAGCATAATGTCCGGGCGATCGCATTTAATTTTGATTACTTGATACATATCTGTGTTTAATCTCCAGTGCTTCAAGAATAAAGAAAAAGAAATGACTATGAAAAGAGCAGGTTGTTGCCTTCTTTATTTTAAAATCAAAAGAAACTCAAAAGATTGAGTATTAAAAAATATGTTAAAACAATAATAGGAAATTTATTAATGCACGTTACATACTGAAAATCTTAGGTGATATAATCACCTTAGACTTTCAGTATACTATGTGTTTATTATAAAATAAATACGTTTTATCTGCCAGAGAAATACCGAGCATTACGTGTTCTATTGACAACTGAGCGACCATGAATTTATGGACCAGCCTTACGGTAATCGACCATGTTACTGTACTGGTTTACTGCCAAAACCTATAACATCAAATTAAAATCTGCTTTTAATTAGAAAGTTTTTTGACTTGTAACTTTGATAAAGTTCGAATGTATTTAAAGCTAAAAAGTATGTCTATTCAACATCATCTAAAATACCTTACAAAAATGTAAAAACTCACATAACCGTAGTAAGAATATTATGTAGAATAACACCTTTCTTAATCAAAAAATAATAAAGTTAAACTCTTGTAACAACAAACCTTCTATAAGATAAGAAACCTGACAAATGTTTCCAAGGAATATTTGTTCGCTGATTCTTCTAAATTCCTAACTGAGTATATTACACTGATATTTTGTACAATCAAATTAAAACACTAATTGAAAACCACAAGCTGATCAACTTATCCAACCACCGCTAGTGGATACGGTGTAGGCTTGAACATATATAATACATGAAATGTTTAATGCTTTAGAAATTCGCCTATTTCGCAAAAGATATAAGTACAAATTGTTATATTATATTTTCTAATCACCATATTAATAGTGTCTCTACTTAACAAATAAAATTAATTTAAATAATATTCGTCCACCTAAGTCCATCAAATTAATTTAATGTCATATAATTAATAAAATTTCAGTATTGACTTAAATTCACTCCACACAGCACTATCAACAATTGTGATACCCTGAAAAGAGTCTGCAAACTCTTACGTCATACTTCATCGCCATTTTGGATTATAATTCCACTTATCACGAAGCTAGTGTTGTTCGAGCCGTACCAGGTTATTCTGTTTTCGTTTTATGCTAAACAAAAATCGCTTTTGTTTGTCATGTAAAAACTGTCTTATAAAAAATGTACATTTACTTACGATTTGACAGTATTTCTGTTTCCTGAAGTCACTACTATTTATTACGTTTTTTTATTGAAGAAAAATTTTATACGTAAATAATAACAAACACAGTTTAGTTAGATAATAAAAACTTGTGTTGTTTATACTATTTTGGAAATCTGTTCTCGAAAGAGAGCGGAATTTAATTAGTTTAATAAAGTGTCTTTTTAAGAAAAAATCTATTGGGTAGGTGTAATAAAATACATTACAGGCGCCAATCACCTATCGAGTCAGCTATCAATACTGCACTACTAATCCTTTGGCTTTGCAGTACCGCTTATAAAATATACGAAGGGTAATTAAATTTCGCACTTTTTCCTTCCAAATTAGCATTTTAACATTAATTATTTTTTTTTATTCTTTATTAATAACCATAAAAAGAGGGTTTTGCTCAAATATAATCATACAACCCCCATAAATAGAAATCCCATCCTTTACGACTTATCTATCGTATTTTATTGATTTTTTTACTCTATCTACGTTAACAAAAAATATTGCATTGTACAGCACCTTGGCTTCCTCCACTAAATGCCAACTTGCTGTTAGATCTACCAATTTCTGCTATATCCACATTAAATTTAAGCATCAGAGCCCTTCGCTCGACCTGGTTTCGGATACATTCCACTAATATGTGATAGATATTTACAATTACAGTACATTCCGAATAGTCGGTTGAGTGCAATATACCCATTAAAAACCAAAGTTGTTCAGAGGAATGTGTCCAGAACAAAGCCGCAAGGCCAACACATGACCTCGACAATACAAAATTTGACCTCGATATCTTGTTTCTGGCAAAGCATCGGGCGTTAGAAAGGTTGGATTGTATTGTTTTATAACATCTACCTTTATATAGGGATCGCTTATCAAAATAGTTTTTCCAAAATTCTTTTCATTAAGATATTGCAAGGATTTTTTTAAAAGATAATTACATGTACTCATAAACTGTCCTAGAAGGTACCGGAAAAGCTTTGAACGGTACCGCAAGTAATGTCGTTCTTAGCGAGTTCGTCAGCTTTTTCGTTTCCTGCGACGACATGGGACGGGATCCATTGGATTTTGACAATTTTGTTGTGTTTGTGTCATGTATCTAAAATAGAGTATTTTATAGGTGAACTCAAATATTCGAAATACATCGAGCCAAATGAAATTCGCATCTAATTACTTAATAGATAACACCGCCACTACTATTGCTATTAGTTTTGTTTGCATAATATAAATAACGTTATATTTTTTAATAAAACGTGTGTTTTTGTTTCTGGGTCAAAAACGGCCATACCGCTTATTCCGCCTTAATTTTGCTACCCGTCAGTATATAATTGATATAATTAAGTATATTTGCTATTTACAAGTTCCTCTCACAACTGTTCCATTTCTACCCACTGATACTTATACTTAGGATTGTTATTTTTTTTAATCAGAAGTTCTACAAACGAAGATACGTCGACGTAACTAACTCATATATCTAGTAAAAATATTTCTAGCTGTTTACTAGTACATATTGATATATTTTAAGATAATCATGTGTTAAAACTTCTTACGGTTTATTCGTGCGATTCCAAAATGTATTTGTGCAGAGTGTATTTAGGTTTTCTAAAGTTTTTATGACAGTACCATCTAATAATGATTTACTCGAAGCAAAAAATTACCCGCTTGTTATTGTCTGCGAATGTGTAGTAGTTGTAAGTGTAATTTATTTTCCATAACATGTATAAATTTAATAAATGCTCCAATAATACATATTTTGAATTTTATCCAATTTAGCCAAATGTGTTTTACAATTAATACCATATAGAAAACTGGCATAGTCTAACTTACTACGTATCAAAGAAATATACATGTGTCTTAAATGACTAGGATAAAATCCCCAATTGCATCCGGAAAATGCTAAAAAAAGTTTAGTAGTTTGAAACATGTTTCTTTAATTTCGGCTAATGTGTTTAATCCAGCGCAATGACGTACCGACCTTAGACCCACATACTTGACATCATCAACAACTGGCACTAGTTTATTATTTACTTTTGAATTGACCAAAACTTTTATAGCCTCGTTTGAAAAAACAAATTTTACTTTTCGTTCATGGGATTTCCGAACATATGTCATAGAGAACAGTTGCGAGTTAGTTTAACGCGTTTTGCGTTTGAGGTTTACTCTCTTCTAATTGATGAAAGTTTGTGTACAATACAAATTATCTGCATATTGCGATATGTAAACGTTGTCGATCATTTTCCAGATTTTACTTGTAAAAAGTAACAGGGATTGATGATCGCCCTGGGCAAGACTACGAGATATACTGCTATAATTTTAACTGGCTTCTATTACTTGAAATTATAAATTTCTTTTTTTAAAGTACATATTTGCAGATTACTGAATTTACTCCTAAATGTTTCACAATATACATCAAACTTTTAATATCGACATTCTTATATGCCCTAATTGATTTACTAAACCCAGTTTGTATTACCGAAATGAAGTTTAAAAGTTTATATAGAGGAAAGGCACCTTCTGAAACCGATAGTTTTGACCAACGATAGGTTATTTTTCTCTATGTACTGTTTTAGTCGTTTAGTAAAGTAACTGGTGAACGTTTTACACAGGCGGGATATCATCGGAATCGGCTGAACTCCACCAGGAGACTATGTGCCTTGACTTTATATTTCGCCGACGTTATTGGCACAGTTATATTACGCCATTGCTTTGGGACAAAACTGAGAGAGTGGAATATGTTATACAATGACAAAAATAAATTCCCAATATTGGGTATATGACTCAACATTGAGTAAGATACGAGATCGCTCCCAGGGAACAAATATTTATGATGCATGCAGCTATCAAGTTCCTCTCTACTAATCGCAATTTCCAACCCAGTGACCAGTTGTAAGAAGTAAAGATCATTTGGGCTCGCGTAATCTAGTGTAAAATTATGAAAAGTTCTAGGATCGAATCATCAGTAATGTGAGGTCTATTAACATTGTACTCCTTGAACCACTTCATTCTGTTCTATAATTTACTTTGTGTGATATATCATTGTAATGAGGAGCAAAGTTGGTGATTTTGGGTTTAGTGAATTGTTTTCTGTTTATCTCTCACCTTAATATGTAAGTTTTTTAGGTTGCCAGAGCCAGGATTACGTCTACACTTTTCCATAGCAAGACGCTGTTCAGCTACCGCTTTGACAATGATTGATTCCAATATATCGAAGTTATTACTCGGGTTATATCTTAATATATGGTATGAATCTATCTGATGCTATATTTATGCAGTTTTTATAATAATTGTACCTTAATTTGGAATTTTCAGAGTATGTGAAGTCATTGAATAAATTTTCCAACAAGTTATGAAAAGGATCCCAGTCTGCTTTTTTTAATTGCGACGTAACCAAAAGGTCTCGTCTTCCGGATTGATTTGAGTTGTTATGTTTATACCTCAGTGACCACTACCTAATTATTTATTTATTGTGAACCAATTTAATCTAATCGCGGTGCCAGTTCCAAGAATACATCATTCGATGATTGTTGAAGCTGATTATTTACTAGTTTGATTCTCGTGGATCATTTAAAAATAATAAGGAATTTTCGTTCATGACTTCAATTATATCATAAATTATAGAATCAGTTTTGTTAGACCAATATGTTTAATGACCATTACGGTCAATTAAAACAATTGTTTTTTTTATGTACAATTAATGAGAAGTTAATATTTATGAACAGTGTCTCCAGGGTCAGTTTTTGTTAGCCATAATATCATATAATTACAAACTGATATAACGTGGCAGCAAAGATCAGCAAACATTAATAGGACTAGCAAATAATATTTATTTATATTTCTATTGCAACAGCGGTTGAAAACAATATATTGGAGTTAGATTCAGTAGATATAAGCTGCCATTTAATAGAAGCACCCGAGCAATGTCCAACAATATTCACTAACAATGGCTTCAAAATGCTAACATTGAATTAACGGAGCTTAAACAAACACTTTAACAATTTTCTTCTTACACTGAAATATTTTACACTTCGCTGGCATTCCGCTTCCGCATAATTATTAAAGTAAAATACAAGAGTAATTTCACATTTATTTTTTTATTTATATAAAACTTTAGGCATTAACACGTACAATGGCGGACTTAACACCATTAGGTGTTCTCTACCAGTCAACCGACAAATAAGTAAAAAATTAAGGAGGTGCGGGAAGACCAAAGCAGACCTAATGTGACATGATATAACCTAATATAAAAATATACACAATTCATTATGTTAAGCACAACACATATACAAAAATATATAAGTTACACTACGAGTAAAACGTTTATTGTATTATAAAGAAAATAACAATTGATCTATACATATACAAGTATATACATAAATACATACTTACATACTTACAT
Organism: Graphium colonna; assembly: GCA_025505425.1. Lineage (NCBI taxonomy): Eukaryota > Metazoa > Arthropoda > Insecta > Lepidoptera > Papilionidae > Graphium > Graphium colonna. The sequence continues at coordinate 2,077 of JAOCPS010048299.1, read as the reverse complement.
AAATCCATATTATAAGTTATGCCAAGAGATAAAGATAGGGTTCTTAATTATTTAAAAAAACCAAACATTTATATATATGTTGCTTTTAGGTCACTGTAAGAAAGCCATACAAAAGATATTGTAGATTCCAATACTGCTATAACTGTTTTTCAGCTGTGATAATTATGTAAATAAAAGTTAAAAACGGCATGTGTAAATGTCTCTTTCGAAGCCGAATTTCTGGAGTGCATTCCAGAGCCGTAGAACTAAACCTTGAAAAGAGTTGGACATAAAACCGGAACTATTAAGAGGAACTTGAAGGGACAGATTATGATCAGAACGAAGGTCTCGAGAGTGAGCATCAGATTGGAAAAGAAATTTACGTTTAAGATATTTAGGAGTGAAGGGTTCAAATAGGATTAAAAATAAGGTGCGAAGAATGTGAGTATGTCTACGCTCGCGAATCGGTAGCTAGTTAAGCTGGCCACGATAATTGGGGACGGGTCGAATGTACGAAATCCAAATATAAATCTAATACAATTATTGAGGAGACGGTCAAGCTTATTAAGAAGGTCCTGGTTAAGGTCGGAATAACAAACGTCCGTATAATCAATTATAGGTAGAGTTAACGCCTGTACTAGCAATTTTGTGTACGAAGGAAGAAAATATTTATAGCGGGAGAGACCTCTTAATGTGTCAATAACCTTACAGCAAATATTTGTTGTGTGAGATGCCCATGTCAAGCTGTTGTCAATAATAAGCCCTAAGTCTTTAATATGTGAAGAAAAGGGCTAAAGAGTAGGGGAGAAGGTATGAATCCTTGTGGTACATCAGCAGTTAAATCTACCCAATTGTATTGCCTGCTGATGTCCACGTAGATACGAGGAAACCATTGTTTTGTATAACGGGAAAGATTAATATGCTTTAGAAGAGTTAGAAGAATATGATAATAAACAATATTAAAAGCATAAGAAAAATCTATTAAAACTAAAAACGTAACTTTGGTGTCTTCGATACCCTGTCTATTATCGTCAACGATATTCAAAAGGGCCGTGGTGGTGCTATAACCAGCTCTAAAACCAGACTGGAACTCGCTTAGAATATTATTTTTATAAACGTAGTCGGATAGTTGTTTGTGGACAATGATAGCTTCGATAATTTTTGACAGATAGGGAAGAATACTAATAGGTCTTTAATGAGAAGGTATAGAGTGGTTTAACTTTTACAGAAATTCAGTTGCGGTTCCATATTTTAAATGCAAATACAGGTATGTAATTGCCTTCTTAAAGAAGTCAAGTATTGACACCACTATCTCTTTACTATATGTTAAATATCCGTACCGAACCGTAGTTCTTGATTGTATCGGTAAACACAATGAACAGTTAAACAGAATATATAACTTCCTTTTCTAAAAAGACCTTAGAAATTAATCGGATAGAGCTATCTCCAACCTTTTAATAAATGTTCATGTATAATCTAGTTTTACTAAAGCAAATTAACCGAATCAATAAAAATAAAACCTGAAATTTTTAAGGCATTTTATCTGCTGGATATAGTTTTCAGTTAGAGCGTAATGATATGTTTACAAGATCTTAAGGAGTTTACTCAATTGTTTTTTTTTTTGGTGAATCGTTTTCTGGGTTAATACGTTCACAAATTGGTCGTGTTTCTATTTTTTAATAATAAGCTAAATCCTTATAATATTCTAATAAATCTTCATAAGCAACATGAGAAATTTAATTTAAAACATTTGTAGTACTGATAATTAATATTAAACACCGACTCTAAAGTTATACAACATCATTAATATTTCGTAATATCAAATATCATATATATTATACAATATTGTTATCTAATTCGGCATTATTACTATAGTTTCGAATCGCTTAGCACACCCAACATTAAAACGTATATTATTGATCAATTTAAGTGTTCGATACATCTTAAATTTAATATAGTCCCCAGTGCTTATTTCTATATTCGTATCTATCGTCGAATCTTGGAAATCCTCTGGGGTTTACTTTTTTTTTTTTTTTTTTATGGAAAGGAAGACAAACGAGCAGACGGTTCACCTGATGGTAAGTGATCCCGTCGCCCA
>JAOCPS010048190.1:0-16752 GCA_025505425.1 Graphium colonna | reverse complement strand
CTAGTAAAGGAACGACTGGGTTCTGACCTCTGCTACCTAAAGGGACAAACTGTATTCGAAGGATGTATTAGTTGTCAGGGTATTTGAAGGCACTTACATCCCTTAACGACTGCCAAAGGTGATCTTGACAACCAGGACAGACTTTTTACATGTCCATCCGACACATGGAGCGTCTTTCTTTTCAGGCAATCGGTTGGATGCAATAATCCAATCAATAAACAACACAAAATAATTGTCTCTCCGCGGGATTCGAAACCACGACTTCCGGTTTGTAAAGCAAGGATCCATTCCTCTAGATCATGGAGGCGGTTAAAAATTATAAAAAGTTGCCTATTCACAACATCTTAAAAAGTGTTTGAGGTTCGCATTCCTTTTAAACATAAATACCAGTCGATTCCGGTATATTATAAACGTCTTTCAAGCTACAGATTTGAATGATAAATAATCTGCTATATTTATACAGCTTCGACTGCAAAGGGAACATCAAAGTTGCAAGAAGACCTCCGTCAATGTATACTTACGTAGTTTCTGTTTGCAGAATGATACAGCCAAGGCTGTTGTTAGAACAGCTGGCGGCTTCCCAACGTGTTTTTTTTATTTCGATGTTAACAGATTATACAGCACGGTTTGTTTGCAGTAACCGCCTCCGTAGCCTAGTGGTATGGGCCCTTGCTTTGTAAACCGGAAGTCGTTGGTTCAAATCCCGCGGGGGAAAATTACTTTTTGTTGTTGTTTCTTGGTTGGATTAGGCCAATGCGGGCTGATCACCCGATTGCCTGAAAAGAAGGATAATCCATGCGTCAGATGGGCATGTAAAAAGTCGGTCCTGCTCCTGATCTCTCTCCGGGAGTGTCGGATATCAGTCCCATCGGGCTATGAGAGTAAACGAACAGAGAATGCACGTGTTTGCGCGTATGCTTGTACACTATAATATCTCCCGCGCAAATTTGGCTAATCTCAGATTAGTTTGGCCGAAGTGGGCGTAACTCGGTCAGGAGGACTTTTATTTAACAATAGTATATTGTATCACAAATGGAAGTATCAATCAGCGTTTGTCTGCCATTAAATTGCTGAAGGCGCCAAAATTCGTCTTAAGGAATCGGTTCAGATGGAAAGGCTGTAATACGTCCACGTGAATTTAAACTAATAATGCATCATATTTAGATTTTTTTATTATTATTATGTCTTGAATTAATAATTATATCTTAATTCGCATGTAAGTCTGTTCATATAATACTATTAGTATGATATACTACTTCTGCTCATTTACCCCTATTTGATAAAATTTTAGTTCCATTTGCAAATGTTACCAAAAACGACTCTTTTAAACATATTTTTATAAAAATAAAATTTAAATGTCTGTTTATAATTTTCATTGCAATCAGATTTTATTTTAAATGCATATGGAAGTAATACAATATTAATTAACAAAGAACAACTTTTTAAATTATTTGCCTGTTTGTCTTACTGTCTGTCTGTTTGGGTGAATTTTGACCAACAGATAGTTGTTAATAAAAGCAGTAGCTTAGAATTATAGATATAGCTTGGAGATATTATTTTTGAGAAAGCAAGGATGCCGAGTTAAAAAAATAATAAACTATATAATGTGAGTGTAGCTGCAGCCAATAGCCAATTTGATGTAACGTTAATATTCATGAATATCATGCCTTTAAAAATATTTTCATAATTATATATTGAAATTCTAAAACTCCCACAGACTGGGCCCGTGATCCCGATGCCGGTGCCCTCCTCGTACAACGACGTGGGCGAGGATGGCTCCCTGAGGGACCACGTGGGGCTGGTATGGTACGACCGGCGCTTCCACGTGCCGCCCTGGTGGCTCAAGGACCAGCGCGTCTGGCTGCGGTTCAGCAGCGTGCACTACGCTGCGCAAGTGGTGAGTAAAGCATAGCCTTTCAGTAATCTATATTTTATAAATAGGTCAACCGAAAAACGCTGTTTTGCCATATAAGTTATTCGTAATTGAAATTTAAAAACTAAATCAATTCATAACTAGAGACTTCATACTTTCAAATTTATATTCAACGCTGTTATGTTTTTTTTTTGTAATTGTTTTTTTTTTTAATTTGGTTCATATTTTCATTAGCTCTTTATTGTCCTCATTGTTCATTTTTACTTTTTTTTGTCCTATAATTTCTTATTTATGTTAAACCTGTATGCGATAATTTGTTAGAGTTTAAAAGTGACTAAATTACTATTATGGCTATTAAAAAATAGGCATTAATAATAAAGGAACGAAAAATTATGTATGTACTTTTAATACATCATAAAAAATTAAAATAAAACATTTTGTCCAAATATTAAAAGAAATATTTGGGCTGAACCACCCTTATCACTTAGGAGTGTGAAAAATAGATTACGACCGATTCTCAGTTCACATATAATATTTTTTTTACATACAAAAAATTTGTCTAGTCACTTCATAGGAGTAGGTATGGCAACTAACATTGTCATACGAGAAATTTATGTATTATATTTTATTTATTTATTTATTCTTCATGCACAAATTTTGTATATTGGCGGACTTAATGCCGAAGGCATTATCTACCCGTCTACCATGGGGTGGTGGTGCAGAAAACATTACGTACAATACAAACTAAATTTATAAATCATAGATCAAATTAATTTGAACAAACAGTAAAAGTATAAGTATAAAATATATTGCAACTTGCCGATGTCTATCTACGACATAGAAAATATTCATGATATAATAATATAAGCCGTCTTTATAAAATCGATTAAAAAGCAAAACATGTTTTTTTTACAATTTTTGCCTGTCTGTTTCTCTGTTTGTTTTTATGTTTGTACGACACAACAAAACTTCGCCTTAAATTGGATAAGACGGCATCTCATCCGGAACTAAGTAAGTTCTAAAAAAAATCTGAAAGTTACGAAACAATGTCTTCAGTTCTTTCATTTTCTCATTAGACGATCTTCATTAAGAGACAACCTCAACCTAAAACTTTCTTATAACATTATAATGAATATAAATATCAAGGGATCATAAAGACTTCCGGATTATAACCATGCTACAAGGATGGAGTTATTATTTCATTAAATTCAATAATATCTAATGGAGTAGATATTAACTCGGAACTGTCTTTAAGTACCTGGGTAGCATATAACCTAGACTAACAGGCAGTGCGAGTTATATACACCTTAGGATTGTACGTAACTTTTGAAAAATAACTAAGAATAAACTTAAAATAATCCAAAATACCAGGACGTTAAAACAGCTTTAAAATACCAAGGCAGCATAATAAACCTACTAAACGCCGACATGGAGTACAACAGCAAAACAGACTTTAAACTTTTACGAAGGGAACGTTCCAGAAAAAAAATTTTCGGTTATTTTGATTTAAATCAAAAACTGTTAAACTTTCATGTAAATTATATGGGATCACCTAGCCTCACCTCCTTTCAAAAAAATACGGTCGAATTGAGAAACTTCTTATTAACACGCTTTTATTAGCTTCGCCTGTATGTTTCTTTGTAACAGACTCCTTTGAACACTATTTTGAACCACTTTTGCAGACTTTTCAGATGACATTACAATAATTTGATAAGCATATCCCATTATCCTGACTAGCATCGCCAGGACGTATAATTTTTTACTTTTTAATTCGATTTCTCATTAAAGCGTGTTTTTTTTTTTAGTTTTTAAACTATATTTTATTATATAATTTCTACGACTTACGCGAATATTTGACATTTTAAATTAAACAACTTTATTGATTTTATCGCGGTATATTTTTTAAATTCGGTTGAATACAACAACAACATTCTTGGCCATATTAAATCAAAATAAGAAAAAAAATATGTAAACAAAATCGTTTTACTACTACTAAGGCATCATAATTAAGGCAAAGTACCAGGGTGGCATAAAGCATTCGCACTGAACAAGGCGTATGCGTACTATATGGGACGACCTCGTAACTATACTATCCCTTATATATCATGTTAAAAAATGCAGTTGTATTGAGAACCTCGTCCTTTTGAAGTCAAGTTGATAACAAAATTACTCTAGACGAAATAAATAAAAAGGAGAAAACAATGGAACAAAAGAAAAGAAGTCGAAGTACCAGGGCAGCATAAATCATCCGCACCGAACAATGCGTACACGTGCATTATATGGGACGACCTCGTAACTATAATACTATCTCTTATATATCATTTTTAAAAAATGCAGTTGAATTGAAAACCTCGTCGTTTTAAAGTCAGTTGACAACAACATTCTAGGCGAAATATATCAAATACAGAAAAAATATGGAACAAAAGAAGAAAACCTCAAAGTACCAGGGCGGCATAAAGCATCCGCACTGAACAAGGCGTATGTGGTGCGTTCTCGAGGTGACGCGCCATCCGTCACTAGGCAATTGCCGGATAATTGGACAATTTGCCGAACGTGACCCGCTGTCGCCTGACCCGCGGATCGGACGATAGCGAATGACCTGGAATGACACAATGCGTGCGCTTGTCTACCATCTGACGTCTATATTGTCATTATCTCCTAGTACTTTGTTTTAACTGTGTTGAAATCGGCGAAAATTATTTTATTTAAAACTACTTCCTAGTTAATAATAACAAGTAAATAAATGAATAAATTCAATTCCTACTTAGGCAAATAAAAATTGCATTTTATTACTTTTTGATAATTATTTATATAGATATGAATGACATAATCACACTATTAAATGGCAAAATAGAAAGCGAATTTCCTTATAATATAATTTTTTTTTTATTTCATATAATTAAAATATAAATATAAAATTATGTGATAAAATTGAATTGGCGAATTAATATTTGAATAAACTATATTAATATCAAGTGTCATCAGTAAAAAAAAGTTGATAATTTAGGGATGTCTGAAAATTTTGTACATTTATCCGATTTATACAGAAACAATTACGGTAAACATTTTTACTATATTTATTTTAATGTTAGTTTATTTTTTTATTTTTAAAGTTAATTTAGCTAACCTACTTTCGTAAATGATATAAATGTAGTGCAATGGTCAAAAAATATTTTAAAGGCTTATTTGCAATGCTTAAAATAATTTATGGTCTTTTACTAACTTGAAAATTTTTAATCATAAATTATGGTAAACATAAATTGTAAAGCAAGAACAAACCAACCTACTACTATTATTTTTTACATCATATTTTCAAAGATTATTAACACCTAAATCAAACACAACACTTTTTTATGGAGAGGATAGCAAACGTGTAGACGGTTCAACTGGTGCGTAATTGCGTAAACTAATTGTAAGCGAGCCATTGGATAACCTTGAAAAGCTTATGGTGGTCAGTAAGGTTCATGGTAAAAGAGCACGCGTACGTTCACCAATGCGATGGGCAGACCAAATCAAATCCCTTACCGGCCTGCCAGTTACGGAAGCCATTCGATCAGCTGAGAACTCAGTTTTCTGGCAGAATCTGATACGACACGACCTTCATCAAATGAAGACAACGACTGACAAGAAGAAGAAGCGAGCCATTAATATACAAAACCAAGATACACGATCAGCTTCACAAGTTACCGCGTTAGACATTTCTTTGTAAAAATAATATCAAGTCCTCTATCTAAGACTGAATTTGCAAAACAAAAAAAAAACACTCGGAGAGTGCCGGCAAAAGTGAAAATATTGTGTATTATTTTTTTATTTTATGTTCAAGCATAAAATAAAAAAAATAATATACAATATTATAAAATATTGTGTACCATTAAATATTATAAAATGCAATATTAATTTAATGCTCTATTGTATACAAACATGACAAATTATTACATTAACAATTTAACACTTCAGAACTCCGTCTTACGAATTTTCGATCAGTCCATATGTCGTGACGCAAGTTTTTTATTATTTATCCATTCCAAAAAGTGCGCAACGCCGCTAAAGAAGTTTTCACTTTAAAAGTATATTACAATTGTTAATATTCAATTTAAAGATCGATAAAATTATTTGACGGTTTCGATTGTTACTTTTGTTGGAACTGTAACTAAGTTTTTTTGCATATCAATAAAGCAACCATATTCCCTTGCATATGCAAGTCCGGTCGTAAAGTGCAATTTACGGGACACTGTAGTGATATCGAGAGGGGCACAATGGCTCGTTGGTTAGAATACAAATCATTCCGCGGTCAACGTATTCAAATCTCATGCCTGCGTGTAATGCGCTATCACGATTTATATGACGTGCGCACACGCATATCGCGATCCGTAGATCATTTGAGCGAAACCAATCGTTTTAAATTAATACCAACGGTATTGGATACAAGATACTTGAATATCTTTTAAGAAAAAAAAATATGTAGATATAAAAGTCTTAAAATTAGATTGAATAACGACCGGCTTTATTACTTTTTTATGGAAAGGAAGACAAACGAGCAGACGGTTCACCTAATGGTAAGCGATCCCGTTGCCCGAAGTCAAACCCAACATCCCGAGAGCTGTGAGTGCGTTATCAACCTAGGAGCTTGGATGGAATAGGTTTATTGGATAGGATGGGGTTGAGATTAAGGATTTGGAGGGGATTTGAATAGGAAAAGAAAAGGGTAAACGTGGCCGGCATCACCAAAAGTCATGCATACTTTATTTTCTGCTAACTTTATAAAGGGTGGTTGGTACTTCCCGGGCGAGTACGGCCGTAGAAGTGCAGCAAAAGCTGTGAGAAGAGGTTATGCTCTACCACTTCATAAAATACAAATACTTGGAGTAATGTCTCCAATCTTGGGATGAAAAATACTATTAATAACTGTTACTAGTAATATTTATTTATTTAATTGTGATATTTGTTCATAACATAAAAATACATGGATTCAATGTGAGTACAACCCATTACAGGTGAACATCGCATGCATAAATATTACCACTAAGCACATTGACAAAAGATTATTAACAAATACAGACAAAAAACAGTAATGTATAAAACTAGGACCAAAACTATAACTAAGATCAACTTCAATAATATATATAAATCATCAAATATATATAAATTACGCGTCACGTTGTTTGTCCGCCATGGACTACTAAACCACTGGACCGATTTTAACACAATCTTCGCACTAAGTGTAGTTCATCCAACTTAGAACATAGGATAGTTTTTCAAAAATCTAATCCTAACAATGCGCGGAGCAGAAAAAGAAATAAAATAATAGTTTTCAAATTTGACCTAATGTTCAAATCTCAATACAGTTTACTTAATATATCCCAGCGCTGATTTGTCGAGTGGGTATGACAATGGTTGTATTGCCTAACGAGTACCTCTGAAAGGCACCCTAAATTTTGATTTAGATAAAAGTTTTGGAAAACGTAAGATATGTCTCACTATCTTATATAAAAAAAAAACAGATCTATGATATCTCGGCGTTTATACAAAATGGTGATTTTAAACAATTTTGCCGCTGAACAAGATGCTTATACAGGATGATTGGTGAATCAACAATGATATTAAAGGAGAACACAGTACTCGATTGTCATCTTATTTATGTAATAAAACTAGGGGCGTAGTTTTCGACTAATGGATGCGTGGATACGATGCTGGCAGTGAACAAATATCCAGCTGACGCAGTTCATTGACCCAAAAATGCCGCCGCTGTGTCCGCTAGGATGCCCATGGCTTTCGTAAATAATTACTCAATTTTCAATTAACTTTACTCAGTGTTCAATTAATATTTGCTTTTTATATTACATTCATTATTTATATATGATCCCCACGTATGACATCTTCAAATATTGATGGTGACTCACCAGTCTATATATCTTATAATTTTTTAATGACATAACACGTTTCCATTCATTATTATCAATAGAATAACATATTTGCTCATTAATGATAACCTTTAAGCATTAACGTAATATATTTTTTCATGTAGAGAATCAGTAGAAAATGCACACATTGATTATAAAGATTAACGCACGCAAGGTCAGATTCTGCCTATAAAATATTTATTTATAATGTAGGAAAAGGGTGTCATACGAACCATAATTTTACCGGTCCATACAACCCGTTAGGTACGAGCGAAAGGCACTAGTTATTATCCTCCTCCACAACTTAAGGGACCCGCCTTCCTATTTGCAATGATATTTGTTACAGCAAACTAAATTGAAATGGTCACCATTACATTTTCTATTAATTTTGCAGCTACGTTTTTGATGGAAACTTGTTAAAGCATCCTTCTTTATTGAAGAAAACTTCTCAAAAATTTTATTCTCAATAGCTAGCACAATTTATCTTCATAATTTAATAGTTTTCTTCCCATAGTTTAAACACATAATATTAATTTATCAAATACTAGGATTCCAATTCGTAATTGAGTAGGATACAATGTGCTTGCTGACTGATTGTAAAACTTTGATTGTAAAACTTTAAAATTGGATTGTAAAACTAAACATAGATTTGAATTTAAAAAAAACAATGTTCAATACCTCGCTGTAAGAAGTCGGCTTTGCTAATAAAAATAATATTAATTTGCTCCACTGCTATTTTTCACATACAAATCGCATATGAATAGTACTAAAGTGAACTAAACTCCAAGAAATTGATTTCTTGACCAAAACACTATAGTTTTCGTCCAATCTTTTAAGCAACTTTCAGAATTATTGACTATTATATAAATCATATACAAGAATTACATACTTGTTTGAAATTATTTAAGTTTACTGCGAAACCACCAAATATTTTATAATAAATGATAAGACAAATTAAAATACAATCATAATATAAATCTGAAATATGTGTTACTTCTTTCCAATAATGGCTGATTTTTTACCTTTGACTAGTGCCGTAAAGTTATTAGCGTTTACATCGTACCAAATTTCATTATATTATATTTTCTTAGATTCTGGATCAACGGATACTTCATGGGATTACTTTTTACTTATATGAAAATATATATTCAATTTATCCTCAATTTCTTCTCTATTTTATATTGTGTTGACATAGAAGTTTGATTATTTTACATCTTCATCGTTTTCATTCTCAATATCGTCATTATCAGTGTGCGTGTGTGAGATAGACTATGAGGGTCAATGAACTTTCGGACAACGGATTGATTTCGTATGGATACCATTTTCTTGAAATCTTCTTGAATCATGGAACACTAAAACCACATGTTAAATGGAATTTAATATCAAAATGTGTTTGCTATAAAGATTATTTTCAAATAAAATTAGCAAAACCTCCTTCAAACGTCTTAAATGTGTACTTTCGTGATATATATTTTCCGTTAATTTTCTTTTCACATTAGGTTTATGGAGTTTTTGTACATATCTATATCTAACGAAACGCGTCAATTTGATACATTTAGAAAAACGTAAGCATTTTATAAAATAAGTAATTTATTTAAAAATATATATTGTCATATAGTTGTATTAATATTAAAATAGAACTTTGATGAAAAATTGAAAGTCATTTAGTAATAAGTAAAGTAAGTGTAGCAAGGTTTAAATCTAACCGATTTCCAAAGTTTTCTACGTGAATTTGTAAATGCATCAAATTGATGCGCTTCGTAAACCTAGATTTAAAAACAAAATACTGAACCGATTTTTCTGAAAAGTTTATGGAACCATTACGGAAGTGTCTGTTTAATTTTTAAAATCGGCTCATAATTGACGGAGATCTGCGCGAACGTACCTAAAAAACAGAAACATCAGAATTGAGAACATTCTCATTTTTTGAAGTCGGTTACAAAGGAAATCTGCAGCCCTGCTGCGTTCAAAACAGTGTCTGTTCACAATATGAAACTCGAGTTCATTTTGCGTAATCTCGTGTGAATAGAATTCCAGACAAATATGTGTGAATGTGTTGCATAATAAAAAAATTATCTCATACACAACAAAGCGAAGAAAACCTTTGCTTTTTGCATTTATTCTAGTTATTTATCAAGATGCGACGAGCGATGTACGATATTCACCGACTATGATTGATTAGAATGTCACATCAATGAAGTCGCTGAACTTTTAAACTAACTATAGATTTTTTACCTTAACTCTATTTTAACCGACTTCAAAAAAGAGGAGGTTCTCAATTCAATTATGTTTTTTTTTGCATATTTTTAAAATGCTTTTTTGTATTATTAAGGATAAGGTTATGAGGAGGTCTCTTATAGTTTAGAAAAATAACGATTAAATCGTTTCCTTTTTATACCAAAAAAACTAAATAATTTGTTTCACTATTATATGTGAACATACTTTTATTAACTTGTGATCCCTCGATAATTAAAATTGGATCGGAGATTTTGTCTACAGATGACATCCACACAAACTTTGATGTGTAGTAAGTATTCAGAGGTGGTAGAGCATAACATCCTTTCACAGCTTTTGCTGCACTTTTACGGCCACTCTCGTCCGGAGAAGTACCACCGCCCTTTGTAAAGTCGGCATAAAATAAAGTATGCATGTATTTTTTATGAAAAGGAAGACAAACTAGCAGACGGTTCAACTATTGGTAGGCGATCCTGTCGCCTATAGACACGCCCATAGTCAAACTGGGAAATTGGATTCAAGTTTATTGGAAAGGTCGCGTTCAAGGATATGGAGGGTAAAGAGAAGGGTAGACATGGCCATGCGGCATCCCCGAAAGTCATGCATACTTTATTTTATGCCAATTTTATAAAGGACCTCACGGGCACGCTCGTCCGGGAAAGTACCACTGCCAGAGGCCAAAGTGCAGCAAAAGCTATGAGAAGTGTGTATGTGGAATTTACGTACGTAAACCCTTTCGACACAAGCCATAAAAGTTTAGCATTTAAAAAAAAAAAAAAATCGAGAAATCAAAAATAAACAAACATATATTTGCCCATATTGCGCACAAGCATAATATGTTTTTGTCATTTTAACGTTACTATATTATTACAATACACGCAATCTTAGTTACCAGTTTACTATTAAGACGTAAAAAAAACAATAATAAAACAAATCACATTTCAACATTTCTTCGTTCATATGAAACTGATATGCCTCGAGCAATTGTATAAGACATTTGAACAAGAATGAAATAATACGATAACCTTAAAAAGGTTAATGCACTACTTGTTTAACGTCATAATAATGATTCGTTTAACAGATAGTGTACACTAGTTTCGAAATGAGCGTTATTGTATCTTATTTACTTTAACGTTAGTGATAAAAACTTAGTGAACTGACTTAAACATACAAGCACTTCCTGTACACTCCATTACTTTAGCGCTTTTCGAAATGAGTCCATAGATAATTTATCAAAGACTATTTGGCCGCCTATATAAAGTCCTCCTGACCGGATTACGGCCACGGCGGTCAATCTACTCCTTAGCCAACTGCGCAGGAGATATTATAGTGCACAACTCTACGCGCAAACACAGGTGCACTCCCAATTCCTTTACTCTCATAGCCCGATGGGACCCGATATCCGACACACGACCGGAGAGATCAGGTGCAGGAATAGAATAGAATAGATTAATATTTATTGTAAATAATGTGTACATAAGGGTTTTAAAATCTAAAATGTTTCAACAGTCTTGTCCTTACGAACAGACAATATAAACCGCCTATTATATTAGAGAAACATAAACTATAACCTAATAAAAATAAATATGTTTAATAACAATAATATATTTTCTATACTAACATTTTAAAGTAAATTTAGTTTGTACTATAAAAATTGTCCACAGGACTTTTTACATGCCCATCCGACGCATGGATCATCTTTCTTTCCAGGCAATCGGGTGGTCAGCCCGCATTGCCCTAATCCAACAAATAACAACAACACAAAGTCAGTGTTCCCTCATGGGATTCCAATCCATGAATAACCTCCGATTTACAAAGCAAGGGCCACTAGGCTACGGAAGCGGTTACCTCCTATATAACTATATAACGTAACAAAGTGACATTATTAACATATGATATTTTATTACCAAACAATTTAAACTCATCCTATATAAAAATCATATAAACTCTAAGATAAGTGGCGGGAAATGTTCTTTTATGTTTCATTCGTCGCACTAATCGTTTACCTGTGAACGATAAGTAAGGCTTGTTATCTTTTTTTACCTGGACAACTTAATGCATTAATGTTAGCTTAAAGAAGCTAAATTAAAACTAAGTCACTGCCCAACCCCCCACACGTGAGACCTAGCTGTATTCGTAATATGAACGCTTACGATTTAAGCTTTTTTTATTGAAAGGAAGACAAACGAGCTGACGGTTCACCTGATGGTAAACGATCCCTTCGCCCAAACACGTTACATCAGGAGAGTCGTGAGTGCGTTCTGAACTTGGGAAATTGGATAGGTTTATTGGATAGGATGGGACCGTGATTAAGGATTTGGAGGAGCGGAAAAAGAAAAGGGCAGACATGGCCATCCGGCATCCCCAAAGTCATGCATACTTTATTTCATGCCGACTTTATAAAGGGCGGTGGTACATTCTTTTAGAAGTGCAGCAAAGAATGTGAAAAGATATGCTCTACCATCTGTAAGTAAAAAGCCAGGACTCGGTTATTTTACTTTATCTAATTTATGGGCACTTCGTGAATGCGAACTAAAAGATCTATCTGTTTAATTATTATTTTTGAAAACAGTAGTTTACTTGAAGTAGTACAGGTTGCCCGCCGTGTCACCCGCTTAAAATGTTGGAAACAAATAATAGAAAATTGTCAAAATGAATATCAAAGTGAATTGGTGACTTATTTTGTTAATTTTTATAATTTTCTTTTTATTTGTCTAGACTAAAACATCACATATCTTTAACAAGAAAGGGAATTAATTAATCAAGCCATTTTTAAGTTTTTAGCGAGACTAACAGACTGCTATTTATTTTGATATATAAGAAAACTTAGGGCAAAGAAGGTTCGTCATCTACGTTTGAAAATTAAATTAATCAACAATTTTTCCTTCCAGTGGGTGAACGGAAAACTGATGACGTACCACGAAATCGGTCACTTGCCCTTTGAAGTGGAGGTCACGGATGTGGTGTACACCAACACCAGCAACCTGCTCACTGTGGTGGTGGACAACACGTTGCTTAGCGACACCGTACCCCAGGGTACCATCAAGGATACATACGTCGGGTAAGTTTACTTGAACCGAGTTATGTCAAAATGTACCAACACACAAATTGTCATAAAATGAGTTATTGACACCAAAGTGATCACTTTGGTGTCAATCTCAAAACTCAGCAAAAGCAGTCCATTTTTTATGAACTGTTGCTGTGTGTATGTCTATTGTAAATTAATAAAGCGATGTGCCAAAACATACCAAGTGCATTTATTTTCAATCTTTTGAAAATTCTAAGCCAGTACAGAACTAACTTATACACATGTAGGCTTTCTTTAGCAAAATACACATGAGTAATTACAAAATCTAACTTAAAACATCATTTTCTCCATTATAAATTTTATGCAGTTGGTGCATTTTAGCATAACTCGATCCAATTGATTAATCCAATGATATACTCACAAACACAAGTATACACACTCGTAACACACATTAAATAACACAAACTTTGTTTTTGTATATTTCACAGTTAAATCGCTTCTAATAATTTTCTTGTGTAGTTACTAATTCTTATCTAGTGTTTTTTCCCCTTTTTTAAACTTTATATTAAATAATATTTTGTTATTGCTATAATTGATTAAGTTTAGTTACTTTTATGATGTTAAATGGAAGAGCGGGACTTCCTAACAAAAGTTTTGTATATTAAATGGGAGTCCCAAATAAATATTCTATTTTGGTACTAATTTTGTTATGGAGATAAATTATTTTTATTTTAATGATTATATCCTATAAGATCAAGTCAAGTATTTGTATCTTTGGTCTAAATATGTTTAAAGATGGCTTTTGCATAAGTATCAGAAAAGCTTTCGCATTTGTAAAGTTAGCACATTTACAAATATTATCAGATGAAATAGGAATTTCAGATGTGATTTTGGTAGTTTATTCACGCACTGGTACTGTTTTACCTATATTAAGAGTCATCTCTTATTGCCGAGAGATATTTATAGTTGCTGTTAGCATATTTGAAGCCAGATTACTGGAGCTTATATTTTTAAGACGTCTTTACAACTTTTGCTGCACTTTTACGGTCGCGCTCGCCTAGGAAAGTACTACCACCAATAAAGTATACATGACATTTGGGGATGCCAGATGGCCATATCTACCCTTTTCTTTTCCCACTCCTTTCCCTTTGAAATCTTTAATCCCGACCCCATTCTATTCAATAAACCTGTTATAAAATCATGAAAATTATATCTTACTTAGGTTACTTATCTTACTTAGGTACCTTGTTATATCCTTTCAATACAAAAACAATTTCGAATATCGGTTCAAAACTTGCGGAGAAATCAAATATACAAACAAACAAAAAAAAACGAATTAAGAATCTCATCCTTTTTTGGAATCGGTTCAAAATATCAATATAATTATATTGCACAGTACACAATGAAGAACTGTGTTGTTACACTGAAAGCATACATATTTGCATGCAACGTAACAATTTACAATAATCATCGTCCCAAACACATCTTTAAACGTATCGATATCTTTGTTTCCAATTTATTGTTTTAAAAAACGAAGACTCCCGATGCATATGGTCGTAAACACTATTAATTTATTGTAACACGCTAAAAGACCACAAAAAGACGAGAGTAACATCGTCAAATAACAATTCATTGAGCTCTTTGACCATTTAATCCCGCGCATCCTTGATAAGGTCAATTACATGGATGTAGCATCTTCTTACAGCAACAATATGCAGTCACTGGCCACACTTCAATGTTTGAATAACGTGACACATGGGTGCATTCTAATGTATTTGTCCTGAGCATTCCCTTGCTGTCGATAAAAAAAAACCGCTTGATGTCGTGGGACACCAGATAGGAACGAAGTTCCTTAATATAAAAATATTAATTTCAAGTTCTATTCGAGATACATAGAAAATAATCGTAATAAAAAAATATACATTTTTTATTACGACTTTTGTATCGAAAAAAAAATGTACTTTAAAAAATTTATTTTAACTACATTAAATAAATTATAATAATAGCAAACTACAATAAAAATAGAAAAAAAAAATATTAAAATATATAAATTAATAAACTGTCATCCCCCATAGACTATACATTAGACACTGTATAGCCGTCGTACATAGATGTATATGATAAATCTTACGTTACGGACGTTTTTTGCCGGCTAGGGTACCTCTCGGCAACGCCCCTTAAGGAACTTCGTTCCAAAAATACCTAGTTATCTCCTTATGTTTTATTGGCAGCCAGACATATTTTGAATTTTTGGCATAATCAACCTCGACAAAAGTACTGGCTATTAACAATAGATGTGTACTTAAATAAATTTTAACTATAATTGTTTAGAGGCGTTTCTTATTATTAAAATGAAGCTGTTATAAGTTTTTAATAAGTAACGGTAGAATGATAAGTTAACACGATGACTGTCGAACACTGTCGAAATTGAAAAAGTTACATTTTTATTCCAGTGCACGGCTGACAAGTAGAGTTAAAGATTTATAATTCTATGTATAAATTATGGAGCAAACATAAATCAAAATCTCTTCTCGCAATTAAAATCTCGTTAAAAATCAATGTCTAAACTTAGAATCGCTCTACTGCAATGTAGGGATTTTTCAGTTTCGATAGTTTACGTGAGGAATGTCGAACAGTAGAAGAACGTTCACTTTCTTTTTCTCACTCTCTTACAGTTAATTCATGAATATGGTGCAGGAACCGTAATTTAATATACATGATGATTGATGAGTCATCAATATTCAAGGACGTTATAAATAAGGTTTATGAAGGTATATGAAGAATAAAACTATAATTACAAATAAATATTGATTCACCACTGAGTAAACATAATCTAAAGTTTAAAAAAACATTGCGCAATTGCGACTAGCCGGAGAGGCGGGGAGGTCGTTAAACTGCGGCGTGCTCAGCCGGGTAGGCATCGTGCTGTACCGCCACATTTAATTAATTTGTTAGAAAATTTCGGCAAAAAATATGCCCCTAATTATATCTCATAAATATGATGACAATCGAGTACTGAGTGCTTTCCTTTAACATCGGAGGTGACTCACCAATCATACTAATGCTCGACTAGCACAAGTAGTGCCACCTTTATTTTTGAATTTTGTAATTTGAAATAAAAATAGTCCTTATTCAAGATAAAAATACTCCTTTTAAGTTAGACCAAATTAAATGCACACATCATTAAAACGATTAAGCAGTATCAGATAGTTTATAGCGGATTTTTCTTTAATTTTCATATTAAGTATCAATGACAAAGTATAAAACACTTCGTTTCTCATTGAGCTTTCGTGACAACGCACTTTTTCACAATATAAGGAAACTTTTTTTCTTTCTAGAAACAACAAAGTGCGACAGGAGCAGACCTATACCTTCGACTTTTTCAACTACGCAGGCATACATCGAACAGTTTTCCTGTACACAACACCGCAGCTCTATATAGATGATGTTATTGTCAACACGGACATACAAGGCTTGACAGGTGAGATTTGACAATTCGTTTCCAGGAATGACATTTATACTTTTTAATTGTATTTCCCGCCAAAATACAGATTCTGTGTATGAACACTAACTAGAAATATTCAGCTATACCACTGTACATTATATAATGGTATATTATATTTTGTTTTTGAGACTTAGGCGAATATTAGACATTTTTAAATTAAACAACTTTACGGATTTTATCGCGGTTATTTTTAAATTTTATCACCCGACGT
>JAOCPS010048081.1:0-16753 GCA_025505425.1 Graphium colonna | reverse complement strand
GCGTGTGTCCATGGGCGACGGGATCACTTACCATCAGGTGAACCGTATGCTCGTTTGTCTTCCTTTTCATAAAAAAATATATAAAGATGATAACAAAATAGTTAAAGTTAACGTGGTATAAAATTTAAGAGAAAAAAAAACTAAAATTATTTTAAAACATTTAACAAGTTCAACACATAAAAAACGTAGTAAACGTTTAAAGCGAGATCTCTTTCATTAAGTAGAGTTCTGGAAAATGTCAAAAATAATTGTTTTTGAAATAAATAGTTATATCGACTAATCTGTCAAAAATATGTTACTGTGCATTCATTATTTATCCTTCAATCTAAAGTTAACCGTTGCAACATAATAAATATATATATATATGACCACTGTAGATAATAATAAGTGAACTGCTGGGTTCGATAGTTTGATTGCCTTTTTAATCGTATAGTCTAAATGGAAAAAAACCAAACTGGAAATCCCAGCTCCCGGCGCGGTGGTCCCCGCGATATTGGTGCAATATCAGCAACTGTTACCATAGTAAAAGCAAATATTACATATCAATATTTTTATGATAAGGTTTGTTTTTGTTGGGTTTGCAATTTAAGGTAATGACCCCAAAGGTAAATATTTTACGCTCAAGGTCCTTTGGGCTGCGAGGCCGTGACGTTCGTGATCACTGAGGAGACATCCCGGACGCTTTTCCTGGGGGGTGATTTTCAGTATTAGCAGAAATAGTCCATACATTTTAGGTTGCATTTTGAATGGCTCGCCCACAACTTCCCGCGCTACATACATATGGACGTCTCGTCCGTAACCACCATTACGCCTCACGCCACCTCTGTTACTAAGACATCCAAAGAAAACTAGATTAATCACATATTTTATTGTACAATATAAAAAAAAATATGAAACTTATTGCTTCTATCGAAAGTCAGGCCTGTTTCATAATTAACCACCGTAAAGTGAAAAATCTGCTGAACTTAATCTAAGACAATTTTTTTCTAATTATGAGAATCATACTATTAATATAAGCCTATTTGAACGCCTAAATAACTTATATGTTGAACGGGGATTTACCGATTATTTTTTTAGGATGGATTTTCATAATGTATGCAATAGTTTGATAAATAATCTAAAAATAGAACAAAAAAGGATCTTTTTCGATTTATTTGACTTTTTACTATCGTAAAACTTCAGGTAATGTTAAAATAGTTTAGTTACAATAGAGACTTATAGATATTTGTGCTCCACTTGTGTTTAAATCCTATAATTTTATTCAATTCACTATTAATTTGTATCGGTATTTTAGGATTGATATTCATTTTCACAGCTTTTGCTGCACTTGTACGGCCACGCTCGCCCGGAAAGTACCGCCGTCCTTTACAAAATCGGCATAAAATAAAGTATGCATGACTTTCGGTTTTGCCAGATTCCCATTCTTTATCCCTCCAAGTCCTTAATACTGACCCAATTTCATCCAATAAACCTCTTCTATCCAATTTTCCAGGTTGACAACACACTCGTGACTTTTCAGATGTTGTGTGTCACATTCCATCTACCCCGTTGTCCCTACTTTAAGAGACTCCATAAAATCTCTTTGTATTTTCTGAGCTTCTTTTTTAAAAAAAAAACACCTAAAATAAAACGTATTTAGAAGAGTCTCTTTTTCAGATCAGTGGCCGGACTATAAATGTAGGTCTTTCTTTATATGTTTTACGACGTTCAGGCAACCCAATCCATTTAATCCGAACACAAAGAGGGTTTCAGGCTTACCATATGTATTCATAGTTAGTATATAACAGTAGTAGTTAGTATTATATAAGTTTATTAGTTAGCAGTATATAAAAGTTGTGCTCTGCTATATAGCACAACTTTTATACAACTCTTCTTTTATTAGGTTAGCACCACCGCCGAAAGCAATACCGGTGTAAAATAGATGCATCTGGTTTGTGAATGGCCGTAGCTCAGTCGGACCTCCTTTTCTCTTACTCCTCCTCCCTATCCTAAATAAGTTGCCACCCATCGCTCTATCTAATAACCTATTACAAGCACTACAACGTACTAGGAACTATTCTGTGCCCAACATATGTAAACTGCCCGATTGTGCGACAATCTTTCTATATAAATAATAAATTGATATAATTTCAGGAACAACAAACTCGCTCGATGAAGTGGATTGCGGAAAACTTGACAATAAAACCTGCATATTAGTTACTCAATGTGATTCGGCTATAAATTTAGTAAAAACGGGAAGGTACGAGCCTTTAAGGAAAATGTTTTGTGGATTCGACCTAAGAGGCCCCAAGGTAATGGCAGAGTCTAATAATCTTACGATCTAACTTTATTTAAATTGATTCCAAAGATATAATTGCAATGCAAATATTTACAAAGACAAAGAACTAGCGTAACTACAACTATCAAATAATCCTCCACCACGCGACATAGTGCCAAGAACGCTGGCTGCATCTCCTTACCAAATGGTTATATTTAACCTTTGGGCGAGAAAAGAATCAGCCCTATTATCACCAGTTGCAATATAAATTTTATAAAATAGCTCTTTGAAAAATTTATTGGCCCTTGGACCCCACGGACCTAACTTCACACACACGGCACAAATATGTATTCCACACTATTACACTCGTATTTGGGATACTTGCTCACTTCAGCTGCCTCCGATGCCGCCCCGGCCCTCTCTGAAGTTCTCCTTAGATGTGAGGTAGCCAATGTATCGATGCAAGTTGCGTCCCAAATTAGGGCTTTGCCTCACTCCCAAAGGATTAAGATCAGACCATCGGTTCTCTTTCCATCATCGCGAAAAATGCTAGAAGGCTCAAGAATTAGGGGAAACTTTATAGGAGCCGTGGTAGCTCAGTCTCCGGGCGCTCGCCTTCAATTATGTTTACTCGAGGCGAACCTGAGTTTGATCCCTGGTGCCGGCACCAATAAAATTGTCAATTTTCTAATTGCAATTTTAAGTGCTGATGTACTATGCCCTATACCCTCTTTCTAGAGGAGGCGTTCGCCCATCAGTGGGATAATCAAAAGTAGGCTGTTACTTTACTTTTTATGCGTGCAAGAGCCCGTGTACGCCTAAAATATTAACATGACAAAAATGTGGTTCACATAACGGAGCACCGAAACGGATTCCTACAGTAGCGCGTAAGCTTTCGTCACCAAGCAATGCACCTAAATTTCCTGATGAAAGAGCTTATAGCCAGTTGTTAGAATTCTTTGATGAGACACCAAGAAAATGGACACGGTCGGTATCACTGTTCAAATCCTGGAACAATTCTTGGTGAGTTTTCCGCACCACCGGAACATCCCGCTGTTTTTGTTGATGTTCTTCCAATGGAATATACTCATTAGGGCAGATGGACCCATGTGGTCCATCTGCCCAGGACATCCTTTCATCCTTCCTAACTGAGCAAAAAAGATATCTAAATATAATTGCTGTAAAATTTTATAACTCAAAAAGGTGCACGGAAGCAAAAAAAGCCGGCAAAGCAATACTTGAAATTTTTCTTATACCTATCCCGCCGAAGCGGACAGGTAAAGTCGCTTGAGTTAAAGAGCTCAGCTCATTAAATTATAAATTTAGAATTTTTTCTAAAGAATTTTTTTCTTAATTTCGTTAAAAATACTAGTGCATTTCCAAACTGGGCTCGAGCGTAGAGGATATGTAAATAATGAAAAAAGACACAATGTCTAAGAAGTGTAAGTGCTATGTGAGGATTTAGAAGAAACAATTTTTTGGCATGATCTAAAAATTGTTTAAATATTACTTTTAAGAAAGGTTTCAAACTTTGACATAATAGAGGAGCACCTAAGACCTAAAGGAAATTAACACACATAGCTTTAATACCAGTAGAGGTCAAATAAAAATTTGGAAAAAAAACGAATTTTCTCCGGAAAACAAATTTTCTCAGGGAAAAATTCCCATTTATAATTATTTCTATCTCTACTGGTAATTTTAATTCATTAATAATTTGGTAAAGATCTTTATACACATTATCAAAATTACTTCCCAGGGTACCATTATCCAGATACCAGACATTAAGTCTAGATTTCAACTTTGAAATAATTGGTAGAATTCCCAAACTGTAAAAATGTTGGACCTAGCGGATCACTCTGCCGGATGCCAACTGGGGATATAATAAAATTGTTTGGATAAAAAAGGTCAGTACCTTGGTTATAACATTGCCAGACATAGTGATAAATTTCCGATGAGTCGCTCACTACCTCTTTCAGCAGAGTGCTTCTACTTATAGAGTTAAAAGCATTCTTCATATCCACCATCAAAATAACATCAAAAGTAGATTTTGTTAGGAAGGTTCGTACGGAATATACAGCCGCCTCACATCCACCATTACTACCGAATCCCAGTTGAGAAGTCTGAAAATTTGTCATAAGACCAGAAGTTATGTGCCTGCAACCTAATTTAGAAGCTAAACTTCGGAAAGTTAAACCAATAGCAATAGGCAAATGCCATCATATTTTTTTAAAGGCACATAACCTTGCTCTATTTATAATTGGAACAAATTTAGAATTTATGTTACCCGAAAGCCTGAATGATGATGATTCTTTCGACCAATTTTGGCCATGGCAACCACTTTTCTACTCTTAGTTGGTTCTGCGCTCATACGCCCGGAGATGGGCGCATGAGCGCAGAACTCGCAACGAATCCTCACGCACAATAAGGGCACGTAAGGACGCGATTGATTCTTTGGTTGCTAGCTTAAGTCGTGTAAGCAGAAGACCTTGGTGACCGCAGCTTTCCAAATGCGGCAGATGCTACACTAATCCTACTGTTGATCTCAGCATCAAGGTCACACTTAGATGTAATAGTGCACCCCAGATATGGAAATCTATCGACCTGTTTCAGCACATCTTTACCAAGCTTTATGGGCAGTGACTCGTAACCACTTATGTCCAAGGAGGACATCACTTCAGTCTCCTTGAAACTGACTTTCAGGCCAAACTTGCCACAAGCTTGATGAAAAACAGATATTAGCTGTTGAAGACCCTCCGGGGATTCCGCTAGGAAACACATGTCGTACATGATCTCGGATATCATTGCGTACGAGACTTTGGTAAGCGCCTTAAATCTAACTAAATTAAACAGACTGCCATCTGTTCGGAAACGGATGCGAACTCCCTTGGAAACAGTTTGTAAGACATCCTTGACTATAACCGCAAAGTATAAAGCAAACAGTGTGGGTGCTAGAACACACCCTTGTTTCACCCCACTAGTGACGGGTAAAAAATTCGACTCATCGCCGTCTACAGCGACGCAGCATTGCATGTCGTCATGCAAACTTTACCGTTCACCCCAGTTTCCCCAGGACCATCCATGGTGCTTCACGTGGCACACTGTCAAAAGCTTTTTCCAGGCCGACAAAGCAGAGATGACAAATGACTACCATGTTCTAAGGTTTTCTCTTGTATTGGACGCACGGAAAATATGGCTTCACACGTGCCACGGTCAGGTTGGAAGCCATATTGGGTTTCAGGCAGAATGTTTTCAGACAAGTCCTTTAGTAGATTTACAAGGCGTTTTATTTTTTTTTTTACTGGCGAAGCCCTTTCCAGGGGCTGACAGCAATGAAATACCGCGTTAAGAGTTGCAGTTCGATTGATCACCTTTGTTCTTATACAGAGCAGTGATGCGAGACACTTTGAAATCCTCCGGGACTCGCTCTTCTCCCACATGAAACATGAAAATAAAATGCGTAACGCGTTTTTCAGGTCACCACCCATATCTGTGGATTCAACGGCTTGTTTAAAATCGCATTTACGGGTAGTTCTTGTTAAGAATTAAAAAGGTGGCGATTGTAAATTTTGAAAATAATTGCTTTTAAGCTGGGATGTACTTGACTTTGATAAAGATTTATTAATATGTAAACGGGTATACGCAAAAAAAAAAATCCCAACTAGACCAGCAATTAATTTCTTAGCAAGCGCCATCCTTGCGGCTCTCAGAATCCTTTTGAGTCCTGGTACATGGTTATAATAAAAATAAACACGGTCCGAAAATAATTTGGAATTTAGGACATTGAAATCAAATTTGTCAGATTTTTGTTATCTAAACGGATGGTAGGCTGTGAAGCCGAAACAGAATGATTGCAGTTACAATATTTTTAGGGCAAATATTTAAACATCTTTTACCTTTGAAAAGCCTACCGTTGCTGAATTTCGGATAGTGTAGGAAATCTGTTTGTAAATATTTGTGTTGTAATTATATTGTTTAAAAAAAAAAGATATAATTATGTAAGTGCTAAGGTTCGAACATTTTTGTTTTCGTATATTTATATTTAAAACGGGTTTGATATATTTTCAATATATATTTACATACCAGCGTGCCTTGGAAGCACTATCCTGTCCCACAGAGGTTTAAATACATGGATGCACCCTCCGCTTGCAAAACTTTTCCACTTTTGCGTTTGTGTGTGTATCGTAAGACTGTTTCGTACGTTATGACGACGAAAAACTACAAAGGAACATCTGGCTACCGCTTGTAATTGAAAACATTAATTTCCGTCGAACACATTTTTTAATGTGTATAAACAAATAGTAGTTCAGTAGGCACTTATGCATGAAACGTACCCTTAAACTTATTTGTGTTTCTTGAATTATTTGAACATTTTCTATAAACACAAGGTGGCATATTTATGAACTTAATTATGTGTTATATTGTGTCATATCTACGAACTTAAACCTCTGCTGCCTAAACTTGGCAATCGATGACAACGCCACCTATTGGCGCAAATACCTCTTAACAAAAAATCTGGGTGCCTTCTGAATATGAACAAATTTTATTGAAATCGACCCAGCTTCAGTGATATTCATACGTAGAAATAATTTATATGCATAAACATATATAAATTTCTATGGAATCATTGTTTCAACTGATATTTAAACTTTTTAATTTATTAATGCAATCAAACGCTTTCTTTATTAGGTTTGTTGTCCCATAGATAGTCCAATAGTATTTACCAACGACACAGAGACGGCGACAAAGAGAGTGAAAACTACACCTATGACCACAACGATGGCCACAACACCTGGAACAGTGAATCAGTATGGTTTGCCAAGTAGACAGGTGTGCGGGTTAAATAAATCCGGTCAAGACCGTATAGTCGGAGGTGACATTGCTTCACTTGAAGAATTTCCTTGGTTAGTCCGGATCAAAAGTAGACCAGGTATGATTATAGGGATAAAATCCCAAATATTTCATCTTCCTATAAACTAATGCAAAGGTGAAAGTCCTTTTCAATCAGGATCCTCTAGTATGTTATTATTGTGTACCTGTAAAACATTTATAAAAACAAATAGTGAGATTATTTTGCATTCATAACATCAGTTTTGATTTTCTTTATTTTATTAAAAAATTCTATTGATGACGTTTAACAAAACATCTGAGAACAAAACGTAAAATATTTTAATCAAAAGAAATTTTGGTTTACAACATAAATAATAACAAAAAAGAAACAACTACAGCACCTACTACGCAATAAATTGTCATTTTATCGATTATGTTTATTTATAATCATAACCCTAAATTTTTATTTTATATTTTTTTAGAAAATTCTGATAGACGTGCGGTTTTCAATTGCGGCGGAAGTCTTATATCAGACCGTTATGTTTTAACCGCTGCCCACTGCGTCCAGAATAGAGCGGAGTTAGTTGTTTTTATTTTTCTGCAAGTAGTGTTTTATAAGTATAACAAAACAAAAAATTAAAAAAAAATATTTATATAATTACAGGCTAAGTGTTCGCTTGGGCGAATGGGACACTGAGACTATGACAGATTGTCAAGATGGGGCATGCAGCGATCCACCGGTCGATATAGATGTAGCCAAAATTATTATACACCCATTATTCGATCGGATGCTTCTGAAAAACGATATTGCTCTGTTATTACTAAAAGAAGCTGCAAACTTCACAGGTACGTAAATAATATAGGTATTTCTCGTGGCTTACGACACGATTTACCTTTAGACTTAAAGGTTTTCCTGGCCGAATTTCAACCAAAGCGGCTAATATACTAAGTGTGTAGATATCAGTGGTTATTCCAAGGATATCTACACACTTAGTATATCTTACAATTTTTACTTTAGATGAGAATTTTTAAATGTAGCTTTATTTGACCGTCTTTCAAAGGCAGCAGTTACTGAATTCAATTGATTTTCTTATTATTAGTATCTTTAAAACTTGCGTGAATATTCGATATTTTAAATTAATCGAATTCACTGGATTTTATCGCTGTCTGTTTTTAAATTTTATCACCCGACGTTCTGAAAACTTTGCAGCATTCGTGGTCTCGACTGTGACTTTATTAAAGAAACCATGTGAAAATAGTTTAGTTAGGATGTATTACATTAATATTATTGTAGATTAACGCTATAATTATCGTCACTATTGTTAAAGAAATGTGTCAAAAATACTAAAAACGAGAAATTTCTTTAGATTTCGTCCGCCCTGTGTGTTTACCAATTACGGAATACCCTATAAGCCAAGACTACGTCGTGGGGACATCGTTTTGGGTCGCTGGATGGGGCATCACTGAGTTTGGTATGTCAATGGATGTAATAAAACAAATAAGATTTTAGTTTCAATATTAAAGAGAAAATTAAATGATTATTTTTATTACAGGTTCAGTATCTATTATAAAACGTAAAATTGCTTTGGATACCATGCCTATGGATGTGTGTATTGAGAGAATGCCCCAAGTAAAGGAAGTCGATCCAAACAAAGTATTATGCGCGGGAGGCAAGATTGGAAAGGATACGTGCAACGGTGATTCGGGTGGATCTTTGGTCAAAGAGATAGTAGACGATGGTTATGTAAACTGGTATCTATATGGCATCACAAGTTTCGGATCTAAGCTTTGCGGTACCACTGATAAGCCGTCAGTATACACAAGGGTCACAGCGTACATAGACTGGATAAAAGGTAACATTGCTCCGTGATGATCTTCGTTGTTACGTTCAATATATTTCTAAAATTTATCTTGGAAAAGCAGTTCATAAGTTATGAGTCTGAAGGAAATTATGATGCGACTATGACCTGAGCTGTTGATGATGATGGATTTGAACCGTTTGTGATAATAGCCGCAAAAATCATCGAATAAATTGTAAAAACTAAATTATTATGAACAAGATTTCATTACTTTATAGTCTTCAGTATCTTTAGATGCACCTATCGCATAATATAAATTGTACTTAATCTTTTTACTTCTTCCGCTTGTTTTTTACTTTTTCAACTTATTGTTTTCACGATATTCATTTCATCAACAATTACAGAAGTACAACAGACTACAGACTAGTTTTTAATTACTTTTTCTTATATTTTTTATTATAATCAATTATTGCTATTTGTCTTCAGTGTTGATTTTTATGCCATATTGGATCGTTTACATTAGCGAATCATCAAAAACAACAAATGTACATATTTATAAGGTTTTATATTAAAATTTCCGTAAAACATTTGTTGTACATTTTTCTTCGAATATTCAGTTTGCCATAATTAAAAAAATCAAGATGTTTATTTTCATCAAAATGTTTCCATAAATGTACTATTACGACCCCCGATGCAACTTAATTCGTCTAGAATGAAAACACAGAGAAGATTTTCTGTAACTTAATTTTTTTTGATTAGTTGTCACATCGTACAGTACGTATAGTTGTTAAAACTATCGTACCATCACATGTTTTGTTACTTATAAACTATTTAGTTATGAAGTATTAAACTATGTTGGCCTTTTTAAATTTAATGATATACTGATTTGAATGAGAAGAAATCGTAAGAAAATAGTTCTTCTGGTTATTATTTTTTTTCTCTTTAGAAAAGTAATTCTGTGTAACTTTGACAAGAGAGACTATATAGATCTTGAAAATATCTGTGACATTCTTAATTTTTTTTAAGTAAAAATGAGTCGCGGCAAACCCGTATGTGAATAACTTCGAAAGCGAATAGTTCGTGAGGTCAAGGCGGGCAAATCAAGTTACCAAATATGTAATGACTTGATACTGCCCAAATCTACAGTGCAATCTTTTATTCAGCATTACATAAATAATGGAAATAATTCTCGTGTGATGAAAACTGATTGACCTCATATCACAAGTCACACAAAACGAATCATAAAGAAAATAGTAAAAAAAATCGTTATCTCGAGCTGGAAAACTCACGGTGCAATAGAGAGACATGATCCTCAAAGATGTCTCAGTTGATACGTGTAAAATAATGTTAAAATGAATGGGTTTTTAAACCGCTAAGTA
Organism: Graphium colonna; assembly: GCA_025505425.1. Lineage (NCBI taxonomy): Eukaryota > Metazoa > Arthropoda > Insecta > Lepidoptera > Papilionidae > Graphium > Graphium colonna. The sequence goes on along the minus strand of JAOCPS010048081.1, from coordinate 6,491 downwards.
GAAACCACTATTAAGTGCTTTACAAAAGAAAAAGATGTCGTGAGCACTTAAACTGGACTTTTGATCAGTGGCGAAGTGTCATTTGGAGTGACGAATCTAAATTTAAAGTGTCAGTCGATGATGAAAGAATAAAAGTGATTCGGAACAAAAATAAGGCATTGCTTACGGATTGCATCAAACGAAAAGATAAATTTCCAACGTCCCTTCTGATATGGATCTGCATGTCCACACAAGGTGTTGGTCGGATGTAGTTTGTGGCTGGTTCTATCAATGCTACGAGATAACAAAACATTTTGGAAGAAAGTCAACAGTCTGTCCGTCACTTAAACATCAGCATTCCTTCATCTTTTAACAAGATGGTACCTTCCTGCCATACTGCGAGGAGAACAAAGGCATGACTACCGTCGGAGAGACTTGTCGCTGATCGAGACTCCATGATGGAAAATAAAAAAAGTTCTTCGCAAAAAACCATCAAAATCAACGAGTAACCTAAATGCTAAACACTTGGCTGTGTGGGAGTCAGTCACGCCTGACAATTGAGTTGCGTTGATTGCAACCATGCTTTTTCACATTAAATCTGTCAAGGCGACTAAATGGTAGATGGGGCCTGCAGGGAGGGCTTCGTGTGGGGCGTTGGGCGTCCCAGACCGTGCACACAGCGAGCGTATGCTCAGCCGTCCAGGGCGTCGGACGCGCAGTGGTGACACCCGGGATCGGGGGTAACGGTCGAAACAGCCGTGCCCTGTGAGAAGCTGCGTAAGGAAGTAACTCGGCTCCCGATGTCTCGCCTCCACCCACAGGCGCAAGATGGAGCGGATGGCCTCGGCGAGCCGTCCGCCCCACTTTCCTCTCATTGCCGGAAGAGATCGTCGCGACTCTCCTCCAGCGAACGATTTTTCCGGGAGGGTTTCCTCACCCCTAAGCCGTATCAGGGCCCTTCTCCGATAAACCTCCGCCCAGGACTTCGGCTTCGAGGTCCCAGGGGAGGCTCCCGGATATTGGGCACGCCGCCTCGTACGACACGGTATGGTATGCCTTGTAGGCCCTCTGCGCCATGATTCACTACGCACGTCGCAGCAGGACCATGTTCTTGGTGCTCAAGAACCTCGATGTTATGTAAGATCATGGAGGAATTTGAGGTATGGTAAAACAAACTTTAAAATGGTGTTTAAACTGTGTTTTATTTTATATTAATCTTTCTTAATTGCTTTACATAAATTTACTTCACATTGTGCCTTATTTTTCATACTAGACTATTGGAACTATTTTGCATCGGGACTCTTATTTGCCCTAACTGAATAAGTTATATCATTTATTTTCACGATTTGAAAAAATAGGAATTGCCTCATTAGAATTATCTGGGAACTCGAAATTTAAAAAAAATGGTCACATTATCCAGATTTTAAACAAATCGTAGTCAAACACAATCGAAAATCAAAGTCAGACATATATTTAATGACGTATGTCACAATAATGCCGTAGTATGGTAAGATTAATACACGTTTTTTTAGTAGAATACAATGTGACCTTTAATTTTTTTTAAAACTTGATATGTATCGTATATGTTAAAGCAAAATAAATTAAATGTTGAAAATTTCATACAACGTTATGGCTATGGTTCATATGCCAAACATTGTCTGGTCTTCTTATATGATTAGATGTTAAATTTTTAAATTCTATCTATTAATACTTTCCTCTAGCGCATGCAGACCAAAAATAATGTGTTAAAAATAATAAGAATATTAAAGACTGTGGTAGATTATCCTTTAGGCGAACTAGGCACGTGCCTAGGGGTGTGATATAATAAAGGGGCGCATGGGCAAAATCTTTACATGAAAAGACTTACTAAAGATGTTTTTACAAAGAAGAAGGGGCACAGATTAGGTGCTTCCTAGGGAGTCGTTAACATTTAATCCATCACTGATTGAAGTTTAAATAATGTCAGGTAAAGGGGTGGCTTGCACCAAGTTTCGTTTTGATATGGCCTTAACATTAAAATAAGGAAACGTTATTGGGTGTCAAATTTTGACAGTTCACTAAACAATTTAGCGTTAGCAAGGCTTAAACGAAAACTTAATTTAAATGTTATTTAGCGATATGGTGCAAGAGGCCCTAGTTGTATCATTATACTAATCTTTGTTTGAACTCTTGATAGATTTTTATTGTTTGAAAAATTTCCTGCAAAACTAAAATTGTACCAAATGTTGAACAAAATTGAACATATATGTTTATAATTTTGTAAACATTTACCGTAAGTCTGTTTTGTATATTCACATTCACTTTTAATTGATATTTCGTGATTAAATTTTTAGAAACTATTTGTGCACTTAAAAAATATTGTTTAAAACTAATTCTGTATAGTTTTCTGGTACTGGGCTTTAACACGGCATTGCATTATAATCAGTCTTGAAGATTGATTTAAAATGATGGAAATATTTTTGAATATGCGTCCAAGAATCTGCGCGCTTTATACGTGCATCTCTGTGGCCTGGCCATTCATTGAATCTGGTAAATCCTTACGTTTATTTGATCTAAAGGAAGAACAATTTTAAATCTGTGCAAAGTTAGAGCTATTGACTGGAATAACATTCTTATTATAACATGTGATTTTCTCCATAATTGTTTACCGTAACATTTAAATTTTAAGGAGTTTTCAGAATACCAGCAAACAATAAAGTATACTTAGCTTTTGGGATGAACATTTCCTACTTCTCTTACCTCCCTATCCGTAATAGCATCTTGACCCATCGTAACCAATAATCTGTTCTATCCTATTTTAATAGTGGATTCGGCGACAGGATCACTTAACATCAGGTGAATCGTCTATTCGTTTGCTAAACTTCTCATATAAAAAAAATACTTATTTTTTTAAACTTAAAGTTTAAAATTAAGAAAAAAATTACCATAAAATATGAAAACATACACTACACGTGTATGTTTTCATATTTTATGGTAATTTTTTTTTTTTTACTTTCCTAATGCATTTATATATTAAAAGAATCCCTTATCTCTTTGCCCATTTAACCGTATCAACTTGCTTTATTTTTGTCTTAAAATATTTTATTTATTGATTGACACATGCATATAAGTCGTCAAATATTGAAAACCACCTAACTTTTACCCTTCTCAAAATTTACTCCATCGCAATTTTCTCCTTATTTCTTCCTTTTCATTACTTTCTTATTATTTATGTTCTGTTCTAATTTAGGCAAGCGAATCGTTTTAGTCTAAGAACATTTGCTGGAAAGCGAGCTTTCGTTTGTGCTTTTAACTTCTTAAATTTATCAAATGGGAGATAAGATAGGTGATTATAATACTGGCCTTAATAAATATAACAATGCTCGCTACTGTTTAAGAGAGAACCCGTGCTCTATCACAGGTTAATTAAATCACTTTTTATATACATATCCTTTCAACGCTATCGATAACTTCCTCAGAATCAAACAACTTATCAATATTCTGATCTTTGCTGAAATTCTTACATTTTACTTCACTTTCAAAACCATCGCTCGATGCAGTCGTTTGAAAAGATCTATTTTTTCGATTGGAACGCTTCTTACAATATTTCCTAGGGGATAGCTGGATACTGCAATTTGGCGAGTGCAGTCGAGGGGCGTAATATCTTTCGAATAGCAATGGCTGTTGTTGAACCCTCCCGTACATCAGTTCCATCTCATGGAGAAATTCCTCTCTACGCATTCTTTCCTCGTCCCGCCGGGTCTGCAGGCGCATAGCAATATCTTCTTCGTGACTAAAATGTGAAAATTAAAATTTGATTTCGCTACAAAAATTTTGTGTGGTTTGAGCGGTGCAACAGCCTAATGGGCGGGTCTCTAGGTACTCGTATTTATATTCAAAAGATTAAACATTGAATGAATAAACGTCTTAGAAACAAACTCTTACTTGTTTTTAACGAGATGCCACGCCGGTTTGGATCGCAGCTGTCTGTCTCGTTGCCTTATTTCGAATCTCCGTCGCTGCTCTGCAAGACTTCTTTCGGCCTCCATCTCAAATCTTCTTCTCACAGATTCAGCTCGCAAAAGAGCTGCCAAGTTAGATCTTCCTACGGCAGCACTTTTTAGCTCCAAAGCGGAATATGCATGAGATTTTTCAACACCATCGCTAATTTCAGCACTGCTTTTACCGCTCTGATAAACCTTTTGCGCTATATCACGCATCTAAAAATTAAACTGGGTTTTTATTAGAATTTGATATGAAAAGAAATTACATGATTGCCACTATCACCTTTTGATTTGCTCTGCTTGCAGTTCTGAATCGAAATGGCTGGGGACTTGTTGTTACAAAATCATCCTTGGATTGTTTGTACTGTTTTATTGGACTTGAACACCTTAACCTATCTGAAGATGAAGTGGAAGGAACTGCTGGCGAAGGATCGATAGGTAAATCGCTGTGGGCTGCTGGAGTGGACAGATGGCTGCGATCACGAGCCGCCATATTGCCAGGGTAGTTAGCATTTCGCAACAATTCCTCAGCTCGAATACGACGATTCATTGATCTGTGCAAAACATTTTGAAACCTATTTTATTGCTTTACTACACTCTGGCACATGTATTATTTATTTACGACCTTAATACTCGTATAAGTGACTCGAGGAGATCACTGAATTCATTACTACATATTTTATATGGCACACTAAAAGAAAATCTGGTATGATAACTAAAACTAAACATTATGTGAGTGGATGCATGTTTATTTTTAATTACTATCCACTGTTTCACGTAAACTAATAATTGAGCTGTTAACTGAGAGACGGCAGTGACTGAGATTTCCATTTAGAGCTGGATCAAAAATACTACTAAATCAATTTTTATCTATGAATTTCCCCATTAATCCCAAATTCCCAATTCAAAACCCCAAGTCAATCCCCAATTAGAGCGTAAGTTTGATCTGTGGTGTAATAACGTAAGCATCTTAAACTTCCTAATCGTTCATTTTCATAATGAAAATGATAAAAGTTACGAATGAGTTATGTATATTCAGAAAAAATGCAATTATTATTATTTTATAAGCTTAGCTTAGCTTTTATTAAGCAAATGAAACAACTAACTGCGAAAAACATCAAAAAATCACCTGAAGAAATCATCTTGTTTCATCTTTTCATAAAAGTAATTAGAAAAAAGATTTTTTGGCACTGGCCGTGCTCGAAAGTGCTTCTTCTTTTTTGGCTTTGGCAGAGTTTTAGTTGCCCTTTCACAAAGGCCACCAGCGCCATTCTCTTCTCTCTTTGTAAAGCTAAAGGGTTTCATCTGCGCCCTTAGTTCGGCTTCACTATTGATCTTCGTTATTGCCCGCCTAGAACGTAATTTAATAAAGTGGTAAATAATAAATAAAAATTCTTGAAAGCACTTAAAAAGACACGAACGTTTATCAAGTTTAAAATATCCTTTTACTAAATATACGTCATTTTTAACATTACTTTTATGGAAAGAATGATTCCTCATTCTACTCGATTACGTAGTAGTTGACAAACTATACGGGGTCACTATTAATGCACTAAGACACGTAATATTAATATTCAACAACAACATCAGCCTATTGCCGTCCACTGCTGGACGTAAGCCTCTCCCAAAGCGCGCCAACTGTCCCGGTCCTGGACAGTCCGCTTCCATCCGCTACCCGCCACCGTTCTCAAATCGTCAGTACATCGTGTTGCAGGGCGTCAGTCTCCACTCCTTTGGTATATTAATCCTACTTGGTTATGTCCTAGTGAGTGTGTTAAACGTGTTAGTAAATGTACATTTGTTAATTAATAACACAATAATGTACTCATTACTCAACATAGTGGACAAGTTATAAGAACGTAAAAAGAGAATGGATTTTCTTTTACTTTTAAAACCCACTTAATCTCTTTGTATGTACTTTTTGAATTTATTAACTATTTGCTTTATTTTCTACAGCAAAAAATTAAAGTGCTTAAATTTAAAATTAAATTTATGATTTAACCTTCTTTGCGTGTTACATGTCGATTATAAATGTAAATTAACTTAGAATACCAGATATAGGTTTCATTTTCATTACAAATATAACCAATATTATAGATTTGTGGTATATGGATTTGTCAGGCGATAACAGAAGACCGGACAGTATGCAATACTCGCAAAACTTGGCTGAATCAAAATGGAAAATTGTAATGTTTCGTCATTATTTATTTTCTGAACTAATATTGAAATTCCAAGGAATTTTAGGGATCACAGAAAGCACAAAAACAGTCAAATGCTCCTATAATTTGCCACATGAAATTAAGCAGTTTGAAATAATTGCTCGCAATGGATCTCGCTCATGATATATAGAGCCAAGATTTATTCGTAGATAATCTAGATAATAATTAAAGCTTATTGATGAAAGAATTGAAGTATGAAAATGCGTGGGAGAGATTTGTGCTCTGTGCCGCATAGTTCGGTATGGAGCATGTGATACGTACGGTGTCTTTGAAAATAAGTCACTAGCACGGGATCTGATTGATATTTTGA
>JAOCPS010047758.1:0-16761 GCA_025505425.1 Graphium colonna | reverse complement strand
GCGGTGGTACTTCCCCGGGCGAGCACGGCCGTAGAAATGCAGCAAAAGCTGTGAAAAGATGTTATGCTCTACCACCTGATAATTTAGGTTATGAAACTTGCGAAGGCCTCTGTTTTAATTCTTCGAATGTCATTTGCATGTTAAATGGGTGCAATGAGATCAAAAGTTGTTCTCCGAGAAAAGCTCTAACTAGATAGCTCTAGTCTAAGTAGAGAATAATCAACAATCGTGTCCAAAAATGGGTAGTACTTTCTGCCGGAAGACTTGCACGGTGTGTCTGTTTTTTATCGGTGCGTGGGATTGTAAAATCAAATTCTAGAGCGTCAGTGATCACTTGAACGTCAGCTATAAAACTATCGCTGTGATCGTCCACATTTTCACGATGTTTTTTTTAAATGTGTCGATGATTCTTTTAATTAGATTAGCACACTGGAGAAAGTCAATGTTTTTAACTGTATCATATTAACAATCGGTGGAAGCAGCGCGGAATATTTCGCAATAAGTGAAACAGAGATAATAAATTCTGAATTTATAGCAGTGCAGTATGGCTGTAAAACCGCTTTTCTTGTAGCATTGTTGCATATAATAACATATTACTTTTCTCTATGCAGGGCCATTTTAATGTAATTGTCTTTGAAAATAGTAATGCATTTATGTTTTTGCGAACAGCGCATTTCGCATCGCATCGCTATTTTAGGCACGCGCTTACCACGTTGAGGCGAATTTCGATAAAATTGTATGATTTCGTTTATTATACCCAGTGTATTATTATATAGTATTGCAGGAACTTGATTTCAATCATGAACGACTAAATTTAATTTGTGGCTGGTGCTGTAGAAAAATAAGGATTTTACATTTTTCTCTTCGTATCCTTTAAACGCCACCATCTTTCCCCGATACAGATAGGCCATATTTATTATGAAGATATCTATGGCAAGAGGAATGGACTTAGCGTCCAAGGCAATTAGTTCAACGAAGCCTAGAAATTATTCGTGAATTAACATCCTTTTTTCTTCAAAAAAATTACACTAATGGATAGTTGCTTCTTGCCCGTGATGTCGCAGTCTTCGTCCGCCAAAATACTATATGCACGTGCTTTATGCGCGTGTGCGTGGTTTTTGTTTTGATCGCATTGTTATGTGTCGACTCACGAGTGTAACCTTTTAACGGATATTAAGTATTGTAGTTATTACCTATATAATTTAATTTTTCAGGTTTGGCTAAATACCTTACAGGCCAGAGCCACCGTGGCTACGCCCATGACTCCAGCCCAGAATCTTAAGTCGGTGACCCATCCTGGGATGCACTACTGACATTAGAGTGGGGAAGGGGGGGATCTTTGCGACCGCCCGGAGCGCCAGGGTCCAGGGGAGCCGCTCTAACCAGCATAAGTTTACCACTATCGTCGAGATTAATGATCAGTCTTTATATTATTGTTGTTAGATGTATAATATCACAATACACTACCTATCCCCATCAGTCAGGACGGTTTTTTTATGTACCAAGCGGAAGACTTTAGACATCAGACGCATGCCAGTTTTTATTACGCTCTGAATTGGACTTCAAAATTTGAATAAAGAAATATTTTCGCATAAAAATTAATATTTATTTACATATGATATAGTGAGTTAATATGAATTTTTGTCTACGACAAGTGCGGGCGGGGTGCAGCCTTTTTGTGCGTATTCAAGAAAGAAATTTTCGAATTAAAGATATGTGGACAGAACATCGTTTGTTGGGTCCGCTAGTATCAATATAATAATTCTACGGGTGGTAGAGCGTAATATCTTTTTACAGCCGCATTTCTACGGCCGCGTTCGTAGTCAATGCGAGTAATACATTCAACATTATTATGTTTTCATACGTCTATGAAACTATCAGGTCGGCAGATAGGGATGAAATGCATCTCACCTTAAATTGCTCAGCTATAGTGTATAGGAATAGGAATCTCATTCATATTTGCTTTGCGATCGAGTGATCCCATCGCAGTCACCGATTCTATAGTACTTTAGGGTATGAAACATTTTATTCTATCTTCTATAGTCCTCATCGGTGGCAAGTCAAATCCTATGTTCGGTCGCCCCTGCAAGATGGCGCCTAGCCATATGCAGGAATACTATCGAGCCTGGGTCTCGACGGCGGCGTCCCGTGATTTATACATCGGTAGCTCACAACAGGAGTATAATTTTTCCATCAAAAAACACCTTGAAAACCGCTCTAGCCGCAGCAAAGTCGGAGTAGTATTGGCAAGAGATTAATTCACTGGATTAAGTCGTCTGCCTTCGAGCGCTCGTGCAGGATGGTCTCTTGCCAAATCTATCCAAGGTGAGTACCAATTGGCCTATATCGCTGACAAGAAAACCGATCTTCTATGTACTCTTTGCGCGTCTAACTCGACTTTAAACGATGGGGGAATACACCGAACGTCCCACGGGGTGAATGCAGTATGCAAGAAATTTTCTTACTGGCGACATTAGCGATAGCACATCGTCATGGGTAATTGCATTAGTTTAAAGATTAAAAATTGCAGTCGCGTTATCAGCAATGGCGCCGCTTTATAGAAATTATAAACTTTATTTTTTTTTCCTAAAAATGTATTGTTTATCAGAAATTTCTTTTAACATTTATCAAATAAATTGCATTTTTTTTTTCAATTAAAAATATTTGCAAACAATAAACGGTGTGACTAAAGTAATAAATTACCCTTAAATTTATGTTGTGTTGTCCTTGAAATGAGAAACTAACATAGCAACATTTCGTACCAAGTATTCCGCGCAACACCACTTATGTTTGGTAACCTGATCTCCAATATGCTGTACCTTCATTCGTCATCAAATCTTGAGATTGCGAACTTGGTCAATTAGTTTGACATCGAACATGGCTTGCCCCATAACCGTTTCAGCAAATCTCAGTCAGTATAGTCGCTTGCGTTAACGTCTATGTCTCAGCGCTATAAGTCATGGTGGGCAGAACACATTGGTTTCATACATGGTAATTTAAACATTGTGGAAAATGGCACGATTTTAAAATATTGCCAACTTTAGAAACGTCTTCCGATCTAGTGGTTCTTTTTCAGATCTTCTGACAATGCTCCTTACCAATGTTTCGTTTCTCACGGTGTCTCTCTCTTGAGGACAATTTACTAGAAGGCATTATAAAGTTGTTGCAACATAATACATATATTCACGATATCATTCAATACAGCCGTAAAAAGCTTTGGGGAAATGGTGTCTGGCGCATTCCTCGTTGGATGGATACAGCTTGAGTTACGGTTTGTATTCCCTCTTGCAGTGTGACGACATTGCAATGGTCCCGGAGGTCATTGAGGTTGGCCTATGTAGTACACAATAACCTAATATTTTTATTACAATATAAATAAAATTTACTTCATTAATTAAACTTTTCGTGCATTGCAGTTATTTTTTTTACTTTGCTGCGCTTTTGCGACATGACAACCATTGACGATACCTGTATGTGCAAGACAAATATAAGAACCGTCGTTTACAACCTCTTTCTTTAAATGTCCGACCTACACATTGTTTTTGATTTATTTTTAACGCCACCCTTCTATCGTAAGATCGAGATATTGTGTTACAGAGGCGTTTTTGCAAACATGAGTTTTATAAATACACACAGATGAGAGGGAATTTATATATATACAAATATTTGCCCCGAGTGGGAATCGAACGTGGCTGTGGGCCATAGCCAATTTCTTAGGAACTGCGCCAATCGGGCATCAATATTAACATAGCCATTAAGTCCGCCTGTTTACAACATTTATGCAGAAGAATAAATAAATAAAAAAAATGAAAACTTTTAAATATTAACAAATATTTACAGATATTCTTGCGTCTGTTATCTTTTCCTAGGCGCTTTATTTCAAAATACATTTCTTATACTTTACAACGGTTAAGATATTTTTCTATAACAACCAGAAATATATATATCCCACACAATAAATACAAATTATTAGATTAATTGCGACCAGAATTAATTGATTTGTTGACACAAACCTCTACAAAAACAATTTTATTTCTTGAACACTTCAGGCCCTACCGTCACACAGACCATCAGATAGCGACGTCATATTTCTTTGAAACAATTTTCTTTGCACATAATAAATGACATTAATAATAAAAATATTTGCAGTGGCAGAGTTCGACATATAATTTTTTTGAAAATATCAATTTTTATAAATAAAAAAGCCATTTAGTATAAAAATTTGATAGAGTGAACCAACCTTAGTTGACCGGTAGAAAAAAATGTCTGCATTTCAATCGTAATTTTATTTTTTTTTATGGATTAGGCAAATGAGCAAGCGGATCACCTGATGGTAAGCGATCTCCGCCGCCCTGGGATTCCTGCAACACCAGAGAAGTTACAAGAGCGTTGCCGGCCTAGTAGGGGTAAGCTCTTTTTGTTGAAGGTCCCTAAGTCGTATCAGCCCGGAAATACTGCTGGCGACAATTGATTCCACAAGGGTGTTATGCGTGGCAGAAAATGACGACGAAAACGCACTGTCGTGGACTGCCAACCATCCAGGTGGTAGCGATGGTATTTAGTGGATTGTCGTGTTGTACGGTGAACAAACTGTGCAGCAGGTATTAATCCAAATAATTCCTCTGAACACTCTCCGTGGTAAATGCGGTATAATATGCTTAAAGATGCAACATCTCTTCGCAGGGCCAATGAATCGAGCCTATCGGGAAGGATTGGATCATCGACGATTCTAGCAGCTCGACAGCTGATAAAGGGATGCTCCAGTCCAGGGGTGAGAGCAGTATTCCCTGTCGGCCTTACTTGCGCCTTGTACAGTTTCAGCCGGTCTGACAATTAGAGATACTGCCTCACTCTGCTGAGGACACTAGGTTTTTAAGAAGCCAGTCTAGCTTTGCCTTCCATGTGACCAAGGAATTGTATGTCGCTCGATATGTCGACGCCAAGAATTCCGATCGAGGCTGTGGCAACCAGGGAAGTGTTTTGTATGAGAGGAGATACGATAAAGGGTTTTTCGTCTTCTGTGTTAAACTGAAATAAATTTAGTCGACCCCAATCAGAGATTTGCAAACAAAGTTGGTATCCAGAAGGAACAGTGTGGGAGATAGTACACAGCCTTGTGGGACACTAGCGTTCACAAACTTGGCGTCGGAGCATGCAAAGACAACGACCTTGATGCTCCGATTTGCAAGAAAGCTAGTTATCCAATCTGTAAGAAGAAATCTTGGAAATGAGCGCTTTGTGCCATATCCGATTGAAGGCCTTTGCTACCTCAAGCTAACTGCCAGGGTCTCCCCCTTGCTCTCAATGGCTTCCGTCAATCGATGGGTCAGATATACAAGTAGATCACCAGCTGACCGATTTCGGCGGAAGCCATATTGACGGTGGTCGATCAATGGTGATCTTCTAGGTATCTGAAGAATTGGGTGTTAATAGTTGACTTCATGATTTTAGAGAACAAAAAGGTAATGCTATCGGCCTATAGTTAGTTGAATACGAGCGATCGCCTTTTTTAGGGATCGGGTGCATTAAAGCGGTTTTCCAAGATTTCGGTACCACGCCAAAGGAATAGGAGAGCAGAGACGCGGTAAGATCGCTGGCAACTCTGGAGCGCACGTCCTCAGCACTATAGCGAAAATTCTATCGGGCCCACTCGACTTATCACCATGACGGGAGAAAAGCGCTTTACGCACTTCACTTAGGTGAAAGCCGATTTCATGCATTGAGTGCTCACAACTCGGGATGGCCGGCGGTTCTTTTTATTATCTCAAAGTGTTCTCCCAATCGTCTAAAGTCGAGTTTGCCGCAAAAACAGTGCACAAGCTTTCTCTTTAGCGGTTAACGAGTAATGTCTGCTGTGCATAGGTGGTAAAGATGGCGTACAGAAGTTCCCTTGGACAGATTTGGAAAGAGAACAAAACGCGCGAGTGCCCGAAGGTAGACACAACTAGGTTTTCACCAATTCTGCCAATGTGCTCCGACTTTGCTGAAGCTAGAGCACTTTTGAAGGACCTGGAGGCAAAATCAAACTTCTTTTTTAAGGCACTTGTATTTAAATCATAAGACGCCGCCAGGTTCGATAGCACTTTTGCTTATAGCGAGAAGCTATCCAAAATTTTGATTTACCGCCGATGGAATCGACAGAGGATAGGATATAAAGTCTCATACCTTGAAGTACTACAACGGCGATGGTAACCGCGTTTGGATCATCCGGCGAGAAACAAATCTGCCTCCAGGGGTAGGATCAAAATCCGCTGACCTGTAGTGCCATACATGGCGATGTAAGACAGGGAGTGGCGGGCATGTGATAAGCACTTCACTCCGGATTAGACAATGGTTGGAAGGACCTAACGGAGCATCGACGGAGATCTTGTAATTAGCCGGGTGAGTGGTCAGCAGAAGGTCACAACACGTCTGGGATTCGCGTGGACGATGTGACCATCTGAGTCAGATCATACGCCACAGCAGAGTCGTAAGTATTTGGGGCATAGGCAAAACAATAATATCTTTTCATAACCTTTAATATCACAATATTACATACACAGACATACTTTGTTAGACTGATACATATTTGCTAAATTCTAGAATGAGTGAAAGTTTCTGAAACTTTAAAAAATGATCCATATTAATTAATTCTAGCAGCCTTACATTTTTGAATTTTCAGACATTTTGATAATTACAATATTTTTATGTTTATTAATACACAGTACTTATTTATAACTATAAACATGTAATACATTAATAGATATTACTATTATTATTAAATTGATGAGATAAGAAAAATGCGAGTAATTTGCATACTATTTCATTAGCAACTTTGTGATAACATGTTTAATATGGTTTTACAGTGTTACATTAAGTTGATTACTCTAAAGCAGTGGTCCCCAAAGTGGGCGCTAGCGCTCCCTGTAAGGGAGCTGAAGCAATTTAAGAGGGCGCTGAACCTCTCTCATTCAATCAAGACTGGTTTAAATTGGGCTCCTTTTAAGCATCTATCGCTTTTTCAGATGATTATTTTAGACGGTTATGAATTTTTAGGGGGGCACTAGACATTTCATTTTCCAAAAAAAAGTTTGGGAACCACTGCTCCAAAGTATAAAAGTGATAAATAACGAATATAAAAATGATTACTTTAAACAATGAATTCCATATTCATGGTCAGTTTTGAGTTTTATTGTTTTATATCATGATTGAACATCTTCGAGACCATTTACACATCACTATTCTGAATATTGTTCATATTTTATAATTAATAAGACATATAAAGTATATAACACTATCGATACTTACATACAGATTTATTTACACTTTCATCAAGTCTAATCTTTCACACACTTCAACACATTAAAAAAGTTCAACATCATCAAAATTTCATCCATTCCACAACATCAACTAGACATTGTTACATTCAATTAAGATAAAATACCACTCATATTGTTACTAGTTTGAAATAAATTTTCTAAGTGCGGATTAAAAAAGAATTGAGACTGAATTTTTAACAGGCTGTGTCGTATAAAGGCATACATGATATTAATAACTACCAAGCAAAAAAACACCGACAATATTTATTTATTTCCAACTTTTTATAGTTGTGCAAAAATAACTTTAATTTAAAATGTGCACATAAATTTATATTCTTTAATGAGCTACATATTAATCAAGACATCAAGTAATATATATTCTAACACATTGTTTGACAGTTCATATTAGTTATCAGTCTCCTAATTAATTTATATAACATAGTAACCAGCCTAAAACCTAGCATGTTTCAGCGACTACACACAAATATCCAAATACATGCTTCAATGATTCTATCATTCAAACTTATTAGAAATAAGATGCTCTGCATTCAACTACAATCGTTCAACAATATAGACACCAAGCAAAACAATACATAATCAATAACAATATAAAAAACTTTAAACAGATTACACAATGCGTATATTCCATAGACCATACCCAGAAATTTCTCGGCTTACATAATCTTGTGAATTTAATATGAAACATATAATTTATGTAAATATATATAAAATGCCACGAATGACAGTCAGTTTTGAAGTGTGATAAGTATAAGCTAAGTTAATGCACAGACTAAAACTGTGAATTTCCAAAGTGAAAAATATAGACTTTATTTTCTCAGATTCTGATCTCTCAGATCAGATTTCGCTTGGGTTCCTTGAATTCCAGGATGGTAATACAATTTTTATTACTGTTTATTATTTACACAATGCTATCAAATTTATTTGAATAGGCAGTGGAGTGTAGGTTATCTACTTAGCACTTACATGCAAGTTACAAAAGCATTAAAATTTCTTTATGAATTCCGGCATAGCGATAGTGAATGATGCAACATGGGTTTTTAGTGGGCAACCCCATTCAGGTCAGAGATACCCACATACCCCTGCTGCCTTCCTACATGTTGTGGTTGCCATCCATGAAGGATTTATCCCACAGAAACAAAAAGGTAGCTATGAATCTGAGTATTGCATATATATGATTTAATGTTAATTTAGTGACTGGAGTATTGCTTGAATGACCATGCATTATTACCCTATACCCCATACACATATATACCTTGTATATATTTCTATATAATTCATAAGTCCAAGCCAAGCTTGTTTGAGTATGAAATTTGCTTTTATAGGAGTAACCGTTAGCTAAGTGGCATGAATGCTTAGTTGCCTAGGCATCAGCATATCAGAATGATTTAGGTGTTAGGCTTAGCGGTCAGTTGGCCAAGTATTAGAAGACATGCATCGCGTAGGCGTCGGAGGGAGATAACTATGAATAAGACCAAGCTTGGCCCTAATGAAGTCTGAGTATGGTCTATAGATAACTTATGTAGAGATTAAGGGGCACAAGAGAGTCGTGCTCAGTTGCCTGCGTATCAGCATATCTGTATAGAGTAGGCGTCGAGATAGGCCTGCAACGCGTGGCGGTGAGGCGGCTCGAGAGCGGCAAGTCGCGGCGGCAGGACGCCTGCCCAGCGGCGGGACAACTCGCCCAATCGCTCCGCCAGGTGCCGCTTCACGTCCGAGATGCCTGCGACAACAACTTTGGAGTTTATATAGGGATATCCATAGAGTAAAAACTAACAGCCTATTTTTATTACTCTAAACTGTCGAAAGGCTCCACTACGGGTATATAGTAATTATGCCATCAGCCTTGGACAATAATGACACTCAGGGCTAGTGCCCAGGGCGGCAGAATGTTTTTTTGTGTGCCAGATGGTCATTCCTACCCTTTTCTGTTGTTAACCGTTCTTAATTCTTGATGTGTTTCCGGCTCAGGCCAGGTCTTATCCAACAAACCTGTAGTATGCAATTTCCCAGGCTCACCGAAGTCGGTAATTTTAATAATAATTAAAAAGTCGTATATAATCCGGTTATGAAATGTTTTTTTTTTTAATTTAAGCCTTCATTAAAGACTTGTTTGGAATTTGGATTTGTTGATAAGTAAAATTATAGACAGATGGAACGAATATTTATCTTTAGATCTTTTAAATATTTGCGCTAAAAACAATTAATAAATTAATGGCAATGGGGCGGCACTTTTCTAGTCCCTGTATGTCATAGAAAACGAAAACTCTCATACAGGGACACGAAAAGTATTCAGTTTTCATTTAATTTTTTTTATCATTGCTTTACTTTTCTTAAACTAATATTGTACTAATATATAAAATATACAAGTACAAGTGATAAATACCAAGTAAACTACAAAAATATAACAATAGAGATACAAGGCGGGTGTGAAAAACTAATAGTTTTGCTATAACATATATGAGAAATTACTAATAGGGAGGGATAGGTAAGTATAGCAAGAATCGTCTATAAGATATGCACTCAAATATTTATTTATCCAGCGTAATTTATACTTTAAACAGGTAAAATTACAGGTGCTGACGTTAAGCCTTTAATGAGTAAACTATTTACAAGTCTACTCTACAAATAATTGCATACAGGTTTGACATAAATGAGAAATTATACAAAAGTATAACAAATAAAAAGTAAAATTGAACAGTGAGGACAATAAAGAGCTAATGAAAATATGAACTAAATAAAAAATACCAATTACAAAAAAGGAAATAACAATGTTGAGTATAAATTTGAATCTATCTCGACTCATTACCCTCAAGGTAATGAGACCGAAACACTTAAAAAAAAATATATAAAAGAAAAAAAAGAAAAAAAAGACATTTGGGAAACTAGCCTAGCAGTTTTCTTTTTAGCTAGCATATGCTATCAGAGAAGAAATCTAATCCTGATGTTGTACAAATATTATTATATCCCCTGACCATTCTGTTTAAAGGTGCCTGTTGATGGAGATTTGATTTATATTGTTTGCAAGAAAAGAGATTAAATTTTGGGGAAGATCTGGGTAGCCTAGGGGAACAGCAAAGTTTAATAAAGACAATAAATCCGGAGCATTCACAGAACCATTCGCAACCTTATGTAGAAATACAATACCGCCTCCGTGGTCTAGTGGTATGGGCCCTTGCTTTGCAATCCGGAGGTCGTGGGTTCGAATGCCGGGGGGACAATGACTTTGTATTGTTGTTTCTTGGTTGGATTAGGACAATGCGGGCTGATCATCCGATTGCCCGAAAAGAAAGATGATCCATGCGTCGGATGGGCATGTAAAAAGTCTGTCTTGCGCCTGAACTCTCCGGTCGTGTCGGATATCCGTCCCATCGGGCTATGAGAGTAAATGAACAGAGAGCGCCCCTGCGTTTCCGCGTATACTTGTGCACTATAATATCTCCTGCACAGTTGGCTAAGCTCAGATTCGATTGGCCGCCGCGGCCGTAATTCGGCCAGGAAGGCTATATTTAGTATTAAAATAATGTTGACTATTGTACAAATGTGATGCATATTATACCATGCAAACGTTATACATTTTGGGGAACAGAACTGGTTATGTTTAACCTAGTAAGGAGTTCAGGACTACCTCTATTTTTTTTGGAAAAGAAGACAAACGAGAAGACAGTTCACCTTGTCTTAAGCGATCCCGTCGCCCATAGACACACGCACATCCGGGGAGTCACGAGTGCGTTGCCAACCTGAGAAATTGGATATAATAGGGCTAATGGATAGAATGGTGTCGGCATTAAGGATTTGGAGGGGATAGGAGGTGATGGATACTTTATTTTTTGCCGACTTTGTGAAGGGCGATGGTACTTACCCGGGCGAGCGCGCTCGTAGAAGTACAGCAAAAGCCGTGAAAAGATGCTATGCTCTACCACCTCGTGTTTGTTTTAGTTTGTCAAGATATTATATATGCTGGTGAGGGTTTCTGTATGGTCCTGCTAACATTATCGCTTGGTGGTAGTTTTGTCTGCATGATCGTGCACGAGAGCGCACGCACAAGCAGTGTGGGAAGGAAGGTAGGTGCTTTACGCATGCTTATGCTTGCGCTCACATATTTGCTTGTTGTTAGGGGATTAAACGGTCTAATAGAATTGTAAATTGTTTTTCTGTCAATCATTGACAAAGCTTATTTTTCGTTTTGTTTTCGTTGTACCAACATAAGTATAAAACGACAGTCAAATTGTGAAGTTTTCCTATTTATCTTTATCAAACATGCCTCTCCTACCAGAAGAATTCACCGAGTTATCATAATGGTAGAGCTAGGAAGAAGCCAACGCAGTACTACAAGAACAATCTTTGTGTCACTTTCCACAGTATAAAGTGTACTGCAGCGTTACAAAGAAACTGGATCTGTTTTAAGTAGGCCAACAAAGATCGTTTTATAGTATCCACGATGCTTTGAAATCGACACGAAACGGGAGTGGCAGTCTTACATCAACTTATGCAGTTGCGATTTGATTTTGTAAGTGAATAGATAATACGCAAATGTCTTATTAAAGCAATTCTGAATCCTTACAACCCCACCATTGGCCCACAATTAAGAAGAAAGCATCGTGCAATAAGAATGCAGTAAGCCCGTTAACATGCATATTGAGATGATGAGGAATAGCAAAGAGTAATGTTTACAGATGAGCCCACATTAAACCTTTACAATCACGACGGTACAAGTAGAGTATATAGAAGTCTTGGCGAGTGGTATATGCAAGTAGTGATGTAAGAAAATGCACTGATTATGCAAGATAATCTCACACACGACTTATATCGTGAAGGAATCAAAGTATTAAGTTATATTAGAAATAGGAATCTCTGTTCTGGACCCACCAGAACGAAGTCTGGATCTTAACCCCATCGAATATGCTCTGAATGAGCTACGAAGATCAGTAAATGACTTCTGTAACCCTCCACTCACGCTAGGATATTTAGTAAATGGACTTATTGAAGAATGGCAAAATATTCTTCAAAATCGGCTAAGGATCCGTGTATTAAGTACGCAAAATCTGTACTCGGCGCGGACGGTGGTTATACAAGGTATTAAAATGACTACTAGGCTTTTATGTTATTATCTGAAGGTAAACTGTATATATTAATAAATAAATTGGACTTTATCTGATAAAAATTCTTATAATATACTTTTTATTTCAAATTAATACCTAATAATCGAAGTTTTTCAAAGCGACCCGGAACTTTTGCTCGCACACATCAGTCTTTTCAAGGCCATAATCATTTAACACCAGGTGAACCGACAGTCTGTTAAAAATCCACGTTCATAACATTCGGTAATTATACAATGAATACTCCTTGCTTTTTAATTGCTACGTCCTTATAGTGTACAAAAATTAAGTTTTTCTAGCGTTTTTAAAGGAAGTAGGCAAAATATTCTCTCCAATGGCTCTTTGGCTATAAGATAATTAAATCCTGTTAGCTTTCGGTTAACTGCTTATTTGATTTTCTACATACCTTGCCCTAGAGATAAAACAATAAAACAAAGATATTATCACAAAAATAGAATATTTATGTTATTAAACCTAACTTTATAAAATAAAACATTATTTTTAGAACTTCCTATGCATCTTTTTATTTATTTATTTGGAGAAGAAATCATAAAAAGTATATGTAAGTTCAATTAATGTTATACAGTTTGATCCATTAATGTATTATGAATTATTTTGTAAAATTTCTCCAATTTTTTTTATTACCGAATTAGGTCATGGAACACCACAGTTTTAGCTTACCCTATAGTGACGATAGTAAGGAGCAATTTTTAGGGTTCCGTAGTCCACTAGGAACCCTTATAGTTTCGTCATGTCCGTCCGTCTGTCCATACTCTGCTCATACTCTGCTGTTTCTGCACCGATTGTTATTATATTGCGAGATGTATTTACACGTGTACACATTTATTTTAAGTTTGAAATTATTTATACAATTTTGCGAATTTATTGTATACCTAGAATTAATGACAAAGAAATTGCTACACATATTTATGTTGGTTGCATACGTTTAGTATTAGACCTATCATAATTTAAATAAATAATGAAAAAGTTTCAAAGTCATTTTGCGAAATTTCATTTTATCGTATATATATTTATAGGAGTGTGGAAAATTAATATATTTAAAAAAAAATGTGCATTTAAAGATTAAAATAGTAAAGCCGTTTATTCAACGGTTTAGATATTTTAAGTACTGTCTATGTCCTTTTTGCTGATTATAACCCTATAAAAAGGGGTTTTGTCCAAGGCTGTCTAGGCGCGCGGCAAGTCGTTAACTTTTACGCACCACTTTAAGCTTAAAAACTATTTAATGAGATAATTAGCTTTGGCCAAACGTAGTTCTTTGTCACACCACCGTAGCCGAGTGGTATAGGCCCTTGCTTTGTAAACCAGAGGTCGTGGGTTCGAATACCGCGGGACAATGACTTTGTGTTATCATTTCTTCGTTGGATTAGAGCAATGCGGGCTGATCACCCGATTGCCTGAAAAGAAAAATGATCCATGCGTCGGATGGGTATGTAAAAATCGATCCTGCGCCTGATATCTTTTCTTTCGTGTTGGATATCCTTCCCATCGGGCTTTGAGAGTAAAGGAAAATAGAGTGCACCTGTGTTTGCACGTACACTTGTGCACTATAATATCTCCTGCGCGGATAGCTAATCTCAGATGGATTGGCCGCCGTGGCCGTAATTCGGTCAGGAGGACTTTATTTTATTTACTTTGTCACGAGAGAAGAATAAAGAACTTGAGCAAAATTAGAATGACTCAATTTATATTAATAAATATAAAATAGACGAATTAGTCAAATTTGTCAAGGTAAGTTTTGATGCAGCTATTGAGTATCAGTAAGAGCAACATAGGCGATATAAAGATGGTACTATAGTTACAGAAGTGGATGACAAGTTGTACACATAAACATTTACAAAGTTATATGTTTCCGCTCACTTAAACCTGTGCTGCTCGCCTAAGTAACAATAAAAATAGCCACACGTACTTTTACGTAAAATTAAAAAGTGGAATTCTGATTTCTTTTTAATTATTTTTTTAAGTCAATATCCGTTGTTCTAAAATATGATGAATCTTGTGTTTTGAATATCTTCGGAAAAAAAATTCGTTAATCTCCTACTCCAAGTACAGTCCGAAGTTTTCACTTCCTGCGACACAGGCGGCACTTTTTTAGTCTGCCCTGTTAAATAAAAATTCTTGATGTCATGAAATCATAAATTATGCACGAATTTCTTGGTTGCTATTCTTTCCCTCTTATGTTCCCGATCCGTCCTATCCAATAAACTTGTTTTATTAAATTTCTCAGATTGACAAGAGGCAACTTTCTAGACGTTGTGTGAGTCCATGGGCGACGGGATCACTTCGCATCAAGTTAACTGTCTTTTAGTTAGTCATCTTTTGCATACAAAAATGACATATCTACGAATTAATAAAATTTGGTTTTCAAAGTTCATATGCTCTGATATCCTGATGTACCGCATCATTTAAGATTTCATTTTAGATTATAAATCTCAGCTTAACGGTAATTTTTGGGCAGCCATCGCAATTAAAAGTCCATCAATGTCTTGGTACTGTAGCATCCAAATTGATTTAAGGAAAGCGTTTTATAAGTGTTAGGTCTTTGTGCTCAGTGAATTTATTATATACCTAAAACTTTTTCTTTTATACATATTATAAAGTATAATTACATTTATTATTTGATGTGTTTATCACAAAAAAGTCAAAGTCCTAAAGTTGTTAAATCCTTATACATAAGACCCAGTAATATATTAATATAATTGTAACTAGAGTACGATTGATCTCTAAATAGAACTAAATTCATAGTCGGAATTGTTTGATTTATCTGCACGAATTAGCTCCTCACATAACATTCGTACTGCATAGTTAAAACTAGTCAGATTTCACTATTGTGTATTGTGTGTGTAAATTGCCCACTAATTCCCTCTATATCTCAAGGGTTTATATTCTAAACTTAAAGGAAAAGATCAATGGGAAGAGGAGAAATCGGGAACCTATTTAAAATTATGAAATAAAAATATTGGGTAGAGTGTACGGAAAGGATAGCCGCCTTACGCACTTACAACCAGATGTACTTATTTAGTCTGTTATCGTTTAAGGCCATCATACCTCCCTAGTCGGGTAAGATGAGTAGTGCAGTCAAGTCTATATGAAACCGTTTCGTTCAGACTTCTTTTATAACAATTATTGATGCCAGATCGTGTAAACATTTCACGCCGACATAATAATAATAACAATAATAGCTTATTTAATCGATCCAGCACAAAAGCAAATCAAAATAAAAATAATAAACATGTATTAAAAAAACGTGAAATAAATTTAAAGAAATAAAAAGGAATATTAAAAAAAATGCAGTTTTGTACAAATCTACCTTACAAAGTGAAAAACTTAAATGGAAGAAAGATAAAAAAACATCATTTGAAAATAAAAAAATAAAACAATAAAAAAACAAAAAAGGATAAAATAAAAACTATGTTCATATTCATATATTTCTCGTACGATTTGCCTATTTCAAAAGTTATACTTAAGTTTCAAAAGAAACCTAACCTTTGTTTATAATTCTGCAGTAATGTACTCGTTGTAATCTCACCAAGTTAGTAAACCACAAATAAAATAGTATTCGGGCAACGGATTCGCATTCAACGATGATTTTGACAAATTACGTACAAAACTTGAAATGTATGCGAAAACAAGCATCGTCTAAGTTTAAATTAAGTTGCAATTTGGTTGAAGTCCACCTTAATTAACATAGGTGCGATAATATTATTGTATTATTCTTTATCGAAACTCTTAAAGGTTAAATTATTTAATGACAACATCTGATTTTTTAATTGCAATAAAAAACAAAAAATATTGCAAAGTAATAATAATTATAACATAAATTAAACTTTTTGAATATGGTTAACCACCACTAATTTCTTGAAAAGAAAATATTGTAAGCATCAGAAATAAATATACCCCGCAGAATATTGCTTGGTTTTACAAAAAGCTATAATTATTTCGAGTCATGACGTACCTATCCTCTTGATCAAGTGGGTAGTGGCCAAGGTTAAATAATGGTGCATCACACTGCTATCAAAGGTAAAGAACCATAAAATATTTTAATGTTCACAAAAATTAACGAACGGACATCTGGGCTTTGTTGTCCTTTATTTTTTTTTTGCTGATATTAGACCAAAAAATAATGTTTGACTATACAAATAATGTTACATAAGGTTCAATTTAGTTACCCATTATATTTCTTTCCATATACTAAGTGGTAGAGCATAACATCCTTTCACAGCTTTTGCTGCACTTCTACGGCCGCGCTCACCCGGGGAAGTACCACCGCCCGTTATAAAGTCGGCATAAAATAAAATATGCATGACTTTTGAGGATGCCGGATG
>JAOCPS010047649.1:0-16762 GCA_025505425.1 Graphium colonna | reverse complement strand
TTCTCAGATATTACGTCTTTAAGTATTGAAGGTCATATATATAAATTATTTAGATTATTTATAAAGAAATTACGTAAAAATACGGTGAATAAACAGATTAATCCCAGTTAGACGAAAGCTCGATTCATCCACACTCAAGTCGGATACGACTTCAATCACGTTAAAATTTAAAATTTAAAAATTTAAAAGTTAAACTAGTGCACTGTAAATATACGCTAAAAGTACTCCTTAAATAGTTACCCCAATGTTTAAAGCAACATCTAATGGTTTTGTTACATTGTACTTTACACTACACAAATGTACACTGCACACGTCACTCTACTTATTTACGGTAAATACTTTCTTCAACTGGTTCTTTGTCAACCAAAGTCCCTCTATGTCTTAATACGAGTATCATCCTATTACTGCTAGCTAAAAATAGCGAAAGCAAACTTTACAAAATCCATCGTTTCGTCATGACGCTTTTCAGAGGCATATTATGCAAACAATAGTTGATTGCAAAGAAAAGAACTAGTTATTAACGAACCAACCGTTTACACTTTGGAATTTTTGCGATAAAACTACTTGTAAAAAAAAAATATTGTACATATTATGTTTAGTACCAAATGAATCTTTGAGTACCTGTTGTGTTAATAAGTGTTAGACTGTTCTTAGTTTTTTAAGAAGATAGGTGAATGATATTTAAGATTTATTCTAAAAGCTTATTTAACTTCAAAGTAGAAATGATTATATTTTAAGATGCAGTGATAATTATCCCAGAATATAAATAATAAGTAGTATACTTTAAACAGTGATTTTTATAAAAAAATCACATAGACTATATAAATATTCGTAGCTGAAAATTTTCGAACAGGTTTTCAAATAAAACACATTAAATAAGTTTACAAATTTCTTATATTTATAATAAAATAATCTTTCAATCTTACCCAATAGATTAGATTTTGTAACAATCCAATAATAGTATAGCATACATTTTTCGAGACTAGAAAGTAATGTTAAACTGAGTTTTGAAGAGCTTGAAGATAAACAACTGCAAAATGTAACACACACATAAACTATTTACCAATATTTTTGTAAACAATATCATGATAACACAGTTATAGCTTTAGCACCATTGCAATCCAACATTTACTATATCTTTGATTTGAAAATAACAAAATATTTTTAACAAAGTGTATATTTCATTTACCATAATATCTCTGCACATACGAGATATATACGTAAATTTAATTATTAATGATTTATAATATACATATGTGGATTGAATAGGAAAAAAACATTGCATAATATAGCTAATTCTGTACAAAAATACGTTAATATACTCTTAGAAGGTCGTATATATATCACGTGTTATTACTTATACCATACACAAGTACACAATTTATTTACAACAACTATCCATAGTGTACTCAGTGACACTCATTGCAAACGAATACTGTTATAAATTAACAATTATTTACAAATTATCGATACAAGTCTTAAAAATATAAAATTCCAATTGTCTGATATCGAAAATTAAAGCGAATTGTCATGGTTCCACTCGTACGCCGAATAAAATTCCAAAATGTTTTTAAAAAGACAAAAGCATTCGCGTTCCCTGACAAAATATTTAACATTTAATACACTTAAACGAACATAATGAAAGAAAATAAAAATAAAGTCTTTTTCAAATTCAATCTTTTTAAGTCAATGAATAGTTGCGGACCCAAGCAAAGCCCCTGGGGTACACCACTTACTAAAGAATTCAATAAACACATTTTGTTTGGCTAATGTTCATATATCGCATTCAAATTCAGACACTCTCTTATTTCGACCATCAGGGTTAATTTGGAAATGATTCTCCCTCGTGCCTACACGTGGGAAACCGTTAAAGCTGTTCCTACTGACAAGTGGGTTTTCCCTCTCCCTTTCTCTATGAAAACTTGATGTGGAAAGTTTCCCATCTTTGCGTTCGAAGTTCGGGTCGTTAAAGTTCTGATCGGTAAATGTTCTCTCGGGGAAACCCTTGTCTTGATCGAAGTTGCGCTCGTTGAAGGGCATGTCCCGTATCCCAAAACCGCCCATCCTTGGCGTGCCAATACCGAATTTGTTCCTTATTTCCTCATCGCGAAGATTAAACGCTCTATTGTCAAACTTTGCAGGGCCGGTTGCCAATCTGTAATTTGTAATTTGGACACGTGTATGTAAATTTTATGTCTTAGATTTTTGCTTGATATTTTATGACTTGTCGAGTTTAAAATAAAAGGCTTCAATGATCAGTTAATCTGTTCTGTATCAGTCAATCAAAAAGTACTGGCGATATACTACTCTCACTATAAAAAAAAATATTAATACACACACAAGTGCAACAACATCAACTAAATGTCGGGCGTTGCACACAAGCGACTCTTCTGATGTTGAGTTGAGCCGAAACATTCTGATGTTGAGTTAAGCCTATAGTAATTGAGTAGGATTGATTATTTGGTAGGATTACGTTAAGGATTTGAAGGAGAAAGGAGAAGAAAAGAAAGCTAATAATGGCCATTCGGCAACCCATGATGAGACACCATGATGGCACGAATACTTTGCTTAATGCTGGCTTTGCGAGGGGCGATGGTGTCATCGAGCACGTGGTTTTGGAAGTGCAGCAAGAGCTGTATAAAGTATGTTATTCTGCACCACCTGTGAAAATAAATCAAAAAAATGTCGGGTATAGAAATGCTTACTCTCTGAAACATCGCCTTTCCCTGTCATATTCAGCAGACAGACCATCCTCATCATTAATTATCGCCGAAGGATCGCTATATACTGAGGACTCTTGGTAGAACGAATCTAAGTCCACGTAGTTGCCTTCTGACGGCTCGTTGTCCAGCAATTCTGCCAGCTGAGACTTCAGTTGCGCAAAAGTCGGCCTTTGGGAAGGGTCCGCGTGCCAGCAAGAGTGCATGGCTCTGTATAGTTGCGGCTTGCAGTGCGGCGGCCTCTCCAGGCGGTAGCCCTCCGTGACGGCTGCCAATACCTCGCGTCCCGACATCGCTGCGTACGGCGTTGAACCTAAAAAGTAAAGTTTAATGATTAATGTTTCTATTCTCCAGTATCGAGTTTTACGTATACTCGAGATAAAAATAAGTACATAACCCCGATGGCGGTAACAACGGAATTAATTATCCATTTTTTAAGTGCTTATTATGCTTAGAATTGCCGTGTGTCCAATAATGAAGGAAAACATCATATTGAAAGCTGGAATCATTGACAATTTTTATTAAAAAAATGGATGTTATTACTTCTACTAGCGTTCTTCTGTTATTTAAACTGGGTATCCATTTATTGGGGCTATAAATAGAACTCAAGATTATTAGCAACATCGTTTTGCGATGGTCTTGACTTTGACCGGACTGCAGTTTTTGGAATTGAGTGGACTTTCATGAATGAGAGGATATGTTTCAACATTTACATTTACCCATAACTAGTACCGGTTAGTGCTGAAATGTATTTTAAGAGAAGATAATATAACTAATCATTAAATTGAAGAAAAAGCAACGTTGAAACATATTATATTTAATCAGGAACATTAATACATAGTAATCGGTAAGAAAAGAAAAGACACTTTATTTCTTTAAAGTAACAAAAATCGAATGCATACCTAGCGTGACGATCTCCCACAATAGGATGCCAAACGCCCACACATCGGTCTGGTGGTTATAAAGGTTGTAGAGCAGTGCTTCCGGCGCCATCCAGCGAACGGGTAGCGCCCCCCTGGCAGCCCTTGCTCCTCCCCCAGCGCTCCTCGACATGCCGAAGTCGGCGATCTTGCACAGCTTGTTGTGGTCCACCAGCACGTTGCGGGCGGCCAGGTCGCGGTGCACGATCTACGAAAAGAAGATCGTTTAAAGGTCAATACATATCATTTGATGGATATTTATCAAAATTTACTTTTAAACAAATTTATTTGCCAATGGTACAGACATTAATATTCATATGACATATGGAAGTCAATGTCTGTAGTAACTAGAGTATTAACGTAATGCTACTAATCCACATGTGTATATCTTACTAATATTATAAATGTAAATGTTTATGTTTTTAGGTGTTAGTCACGCAAAAATGGATGAATAGATTTGGATGGAGTTGGACACACATCAAGTGTTAACATACAGAATAGTTTTTACACAAATATTTCAGGAAAATAGAATAAAGTAGAGAATAATTTTAAAAACATTAAATACATACAATAACATAAATATTTACCAAAAGCACTAAGTTACGATATAAGTCAGATAATAAATATACATGCAAATAGAGCAGTTAGGGTCCTCATCAATTCCAACTGATCTATGCATGTATGGATATACATATAATACCGTATACAAACCAATATAGTATAATTTCAAGTTAACTAGAGTTTTGAAATTGTAATTTTTTTAATAATCATTTCAAGTATAGGCTCTAATTTAAAATAATGTTTTTTTTTATACCGCTTTATTTTTATTATCTTCACTTAATAACAAGGCCCACTTATTATGACTACAATAAATACTCTTATAACTTTAAAAAATAACTTTCGTCTGAAATAAATAATCTTCCTGACAGAATTCCGACCATGGCGCAGAATTCCAATCTACGCAGAGATCAGCCAACTGCGCAGGATATATCATAGTGCACAAGTGTACGCGCAAGTTCAGGTGCACTCGCTATTCCTTTACTTTCATAACGTGATGGGATGAATATCCAACAGTACCGAAGAGATCAGCAGGACCGACTTTTTTATTATCTTCAGACAATCGGGTTATCAGCTCACATTGCCCTAACCTAACTATAAAACTAAAACACAATATTGTTGTCCCCCCACGGGATTCTAACCGATAACCTCCGGTTCATACCTCTAGGCTAGAGACACAGTTAGCCCAAACAGAATGACGGTTGCCATAAACATAAGCAAATTGCTTTTATACAAGGTCTGTGTAAAAGGGGGATCATATATGAATAAAATTATATTAAAAAATAAATAATGATTTACTACTGAATTAAATCTAAATTACAATCTAAAGGTAAATAATTAATGACGCAATGTATGTTCATCCTAGTGGACAAGACGCGGCTGGATGAGGCGGAGGGCGAGAGTGACCGGTCGGTGGATCGATGACCTGTGTCGGGCGTATTAAAAGTACCAAGTACTCTACTTTAATATCATTAACGACTTACCAATCACCTATATAATTATCATTAACAATACACTCACCCCTTTAGAAGCTATGTAATCCATGCCACGAGCGACGCAATACGCGAAAACGGTAAGGTCGCGGGAGGCCAGGGCGCCGCCACCGCCGAAGCGGTCGGGCCTTGAGCGCCGCGCCCGGAGATAGGTCAGCAGCTTGCCGCACATGACGTATTCCATTATCAAAAGATATGGTTCTGAAAGACAAAGATATTAATAAATAAAAAATCACAGAAATAGAATACTATACTAACAAAGACCTGGGGAAATGGATAGTAGTTGTATTTGATAAAGATGTAGAAACACTAAAATTTATAAAATGCATTTATAACAAAATAATATCAATAAACACGAAGTCAATTAATATAAACAAAAAGCTTTGAAGTCCTGAATTATTTGATCCGAACTTAATGAAATTTTAAACCTGTGTATTTTGGTCTTATTTATAAGACATCCTTTCTTTTCAGTTATGATTTCGATTAATAGCCTCAATATTTTACTTTTAAATAAAAATAAAAAAATACAAAATTCGAAATGCAATAATATACAATAACGATTTTACTTATTTTTATAAATGATTATATTGGAAGATGAAAATTATGTTAATGTCTTTTGAATGACTAATTGTCACATCATCGTATTATAAGACCAAAATTATATTTAAAGAAAATATTTAAAATGTTTACCTTGTTCGGTACAACAGGCCAGCAGTGTCACCACGTTGGGGTGGGTTCCTATCTTCTGCATTATGAAGATCTCATGCAGCAGCTCCTGCTTCTCCTTCTGGGACGCCGACTCCTTGATCGTCTTCACCGCCACCAGCCTTGTGAGTCCATCGTGGCCGTTCAAATCATCGGCTTCAGCTTTCCACACCTGAGTTAGAAAGGTATGGTCTTAATTACAAGTCACAATAGTAAATGGCTCTGCTTTTGTCTGTTTCTCTTTTTAATTTTTTTACTATTCCTATTTTTTTACATTATTCTTCTATCACGTAGAACATGAGCTATCATATATACTATATTTTTAGTTCAAAGTGTTTTACTTCCCAAACGTAGTTACGTAGATACAAATGCTTCAGATATTTTAGATGACTATAGGAAACTGCTATAATTAAATATTAAAAGAACTGGCTTGCCAACTGTCAGTCGATAAAATAATCAATAGTCGTTATTTCAAATATATTGTATATAAAAGTATTAAGTTTCTTCTATGACGATACAGGAATTTATAAGACTCGTCAGTTAAAGTTAAAATAAAATGTATATAATATTTTACACAAAAAGTAATATAAAATAAAAGATTATTTTCATATAATAAATATATTTTACTTGCCTGTCCAAAGTTTCCCTCGCCCAGTAAAGTTTGTAGGCGAAGTTTATTTCTTGGGAATTCCCATTTTTGGTCCGGTTTGCTCGGGGGAGGAAGAGGTGGCCTAGCGACTGGAGTTATTGGTGACTCTTTCTTAATCTCGCCGTCTTCGAAATAGCCTTCATACTCTGTGTCAATCTCTTTCGTCTTTTTGTTTAAAAAGTTACGCAAGAAGAAAGCTATTACCGCTGCCACGGGAAGAAATCCAAGGCCAGCTAGAACGTACGATGCAGTGTAAGTTTTCTCGGCTTCTATTACCACTTCTTCATTTCGAGAGTCGTTTTCAATTACATAATGTTTTGTTTCGTTATTCATTGATGTTGTTTCTCTTGTGTTTGTCATATTATTTAAAGTAACTGGTGTAGCACTCAAACTGGATAATGTAGTAGATGCCACAGTCAGAGGTTTTGTCGTCGTACGCACTTCTTGAAGCGTAGTCGCAGTTGGCAATAATGTTGTGGTTGGCGAAAAAGTCGTAGTTAAAATCTGGTTTTCATTTATTACGGGTGCCGACTCTGTCGTGGTCGTTGTAGTAGTAGTCGTAGTTGTGGTTGGCCTTCGTCTTCTTAAAACGTTTTTAGGTCGTATTGCAGTCGAGATACTCGAATTTTCGTAAAAACTTTGGCGAGGTAAAGTTGGGGTTGTATTTTCTTGTAGAAAATCTACTCTTGTGATGTTTTCACCAATCAATTGGTTTGGCTTTTCTGTTGCGCTACTATACAGTAGAGGATTTTCACCTAATGAACTTTCTGTTGTTGTTGTCCTTATTCTAATTCTATGTCTGACTGGTCGTACCGTTGTCGGCGGAGTTGTAGAGGTTATATTATCACTACTTAGAGCAATGTTATGAATTGTTAAATTAATTTTGTCAACTGTAGTATCTACAATTGTATCATTATTGAATTCTTTAAGGTCATCTGTTCTGTTTTGACCTTTCATTGAAGATGTAATAGAAACGGATGTTACTACTGCCGTGTAAACAGAAGTAGATAACTTTTCTGTTGTAACATTATTTGGTGTTGTAGGAGTTTCAGTACTTGATACAGCTACTTTAGAAGGACGTCTTCTTAAATTAAAATAGCTTCTTGTATAATTCCTTGGAGTGACTGGAGTGGTTGTTTTATTACTAGTGAATTCTCTTGTGCTGTTTACATTATTTTTGACGGACTCTATCCCTAAGTTATCACTTTGATTTGTATTTTCAGCAGAGCTTGGTGTTACATTCAGTAAAATGACTTCAGTAACAGTAGATTCTATTAAACTCGGTGATTTAGGAGTTGTTTGCGTGGTACTAGAAAATTTTCTATATGCATTGACTAAACCAATAGGGCGGGCAGGTGCAGGGCCCTTTACAGTGTTTCTTATCTTATTCTTCTCTATAATGTTTTTGACAACAGAGACATCCATATCTTCGTTTATTTCGTCTTCACCTGTGTTTGCATTCTTATATTTTTCAGTGGCTGAATACCTTGAATTAAACTTACGCTTGTCAGGGGGCGGTGCAATAAAATTAACGGATTTTGTTGACGCCGACAGAGATGGAGAATTTGTGAGATTGTCGCTGATGATAGGCCCACCCAATTTTTGTCCAAAATATATGAATGGGGCCATTTCTTCATCAGGTAATTCTGACTCAAGTGGGCGAAAATGATTATAAATCTTGTCTGACATGAATAAAGTTTGATTACCATTATCGTTGCCATTTTTTGTATTGCTATGGTTTTGAATGTCTGTGCTATTGGCAATTATATTAGTTTCTGGCTTTTTATCTTTAACTATTTCTTGTGGAATAAGAGTCGTGTCGCGTGAATTTAAAATTGTCGCTAGAGTTACAGTGTCTATTAAAGGTGTAATAATTTCCTTATCTTTGTCCTCGATAAGGGAATTAATGGCACTAAGCGGACTCTGTGTCACATTTTCAGTGTCAGAATAATTGAGAAGATATAAACCATGATTCGATTCATCTACCTGGAACTCTTCATCAGGATCTAAATCAATATCTTTTTCTGGACCTTCTAACTTATCGGGTGGAACATAAACAATGCCACTTTCTGTCGTGGAAAAAGCAACAACAACGCTTTTATTTAAATTTAATAGTTCTTTTCTTCTATTATTAATAAATCCTGCCCTATTCTTGTTATCTTGATATATTCTCGGTATGAACAAATGTCGTATTTCGTGCGGTTTCACATCCTGTCGAATTTCTCGCGCACCGTCTGTAGCTACTAATCTAAGTGTGGGAGATATTTCATTACTTGAATTATCAAATGTAATCCTCTTCACAACGGAACTGTTTGAGTCACGAATTTCCAACTGTGCAAACGTTGTATTACCTCTGAAATGAGAAATAGTTTTATTAAAACTAGGAACACTTGCCTGGCACATAATAGATTGGTGTTGGTGGACCGGTGATATTAGGAACATTATGTAACTGAATATAGAATAGATGTTTCTGATATACAATGCAAAAATATACGTTACGATATGATGAAGTTAAAAATATAAAATGAAAATTAATAGATACTAACTTGTGAGGTTTATGTGCTAATGAAGCTAAGGTATTGATATGTGTAGTCAGCCTTCCACTGAGCAACTGGCGCCGCCTAGCGGCCAGTACGGACAGCAGCTGCGAATTTCTCGTGGTATTGACGCTACTTTGGGTTGTTGTTTTTC
Source organism: Graphium colonna (assembly GCA_025505425.1). NCBI lineage: Eukaryota > Metazoa > Arthropoda > Insecta > Lepidoptera > Papilionidae > Graphium > Graphium colonna. Next base: position 7,527 of record JAOCPS010047649.1, on the reverse strand, counting down.
TTATGCTGCCTGCAACAGAGAAGAGTAACATTTATTATTTTATTATGCTCGAAACTTTCACGAGATCAAATGTATGAGTTGAACGGCTACGAATGGCTGTCACTGAAAACAGCTTGTTGCCAATTTTTGGTTGAACGGAGATTAATGCAATAAATTAAATTAATATATATTTTTTAAATTTTATGAACAAAGCTTTTAACGAGTAACAATTTTTAATGGTAGACACCTTAACTGATATAGTAAAAGTCAACAGTTGCGTTGCCTATACTGTTGAAATAGGTCCTGGGATTAGATAATTGGTACATTTAGGAGCAAAACTATTGACCTTTTTCTGTTATATTATTATTATTATTATTTCATAGTTAATGTTGATGCAGGCAACTTTTGCGAGTTTCATACAGATATGTTCAAAAAGTTATGATCTTGCTCGACGTAAGCTACGTAAAAATAAGTGAACGTGAGTCCTTTTTATTTTAAACCTGCGAAGTGAAAACTTTGCTAGAAAAAAACCTTAAATATTAATATAAAATGTAAATTTCAAATCTAATATTTTTAATCAGTGGATTTAACACTACGCCGTGGAAATATTCGGAATTAATATAAATGGCATTAAGTGTAAACATGTTCAAAATTAATTATTGAGTATAAATTCAAATCAGACATACTCCAGACTCGACATAGTACTTCTTAAATCATTAGTGGCTACCTAACCGGTCACTGACGACCATTAGCGACATTGCATGACAATAAAAATAATTGTACACAATCAAGATCCAGTGGAGATCCTTCACCCACAAACTGCTACTGAGCAGACAATGGATTTGAAGCACGATATCATTCCTATGGCTGTGCAGCCTTGACACGGAACGTTGTGAAAGTCAGATGCTACTAACACCGTATTATCACTATCGACTTCTTCTTTTTATTTTTTCGTTTTATATTCATACTAGCGTTTGATTAATCTTGTTAATTAAATTGTCAAATTTGTTTTTCGGTTATTAAATCTTTTTAGATATCTTTTTTCTATTCTTCTGCTTTTCTACAAAAATTTAGTAAAAAATGACCGTTACTTCATAATTTCACCCGGTCAATAAAAATTACTGTGCCTACTAAAACCAAAAAAGGAGTATATAGAGTATAGCGAAAGTATAAGATTACGACAAAGGGGTTAATTTAAAAGAAATCTAATATTCCAACCAAATTTTAAAACATGTTAGCAAAACCAAGTACAGGATTGTTTTCAGAAAAAACATTATAAAAACCTATTTCATATGCCTTAGGAAAGTATCCTCGTGACATATTTCTTCGTTAAATTAATGTAAAAATTAGTGAACCGATTTTTGTTAAAACTCTATGAGGCCACTACGGAAATATCTTTTTTTATACAAAATAAAAAAAACAAGCAAGAGCGTGTAAGCACGCACACAAAAAGGGCTCCGTAGCCATCCGATGGTCCCTCTGATCACTTGACGAAATAAATACCAACAGATCCCATTTTGCTGTTAACTTTATATATTTTTCTAGGACGACTCTTAGTACGAGTTGTATAAAAATAATTATGTATCCGAGTCCGAGTCCGCTACAGTTTTACTTATAAGTATTTATTTAGAGGTGCATAGCACATCTTTTTTTCAAAATTATTGTAATAATATTTTAAAAGTTAAGGGTAGAGAAATGACTTTTCGTTGTACGGGAGGAGGGGTGAAAATTTTTTTTTACATAATTTTAAATTTTAAGCCAACTTTTGGATCTTCAATATACTTCTCTCCGCCAAATTTCGTGACAATCGGTGCAATAACGATGGAGCTCGAGCCCGGAAGGAGAGACATGACGAAAATATAATGATCCTAATGGACTACGGAACCATAAAAAGAATATAAAATCAGTCAATAAATTACATAGTTATGCAGAAACATACATATAAAAACATCCGAATAGAGAACGTCCTTTTTGAAATCGGTTACAAAAGTGTAACATCGCTATCGCAATATAAATTACCATCAACGTAACTGGTCGTGGTCGTCCAGTTAAGTGTTGACTGCAATCGACCGTCGCTTATGCGTGTGGTTTCACCGCATACCGTGTTTTTTGCGTGCACACGGCATTTTCTCGTCTCCAGTCATTGGACGTAATGGTTACGAACGGCCTATATGCTCACTGTGTAACAATGTTAATACGAAATTAAATACAGGCCTGATAGGCTATTTTTCTTTGATATTTTCCTTAAATATGGTTTAGGACAGCTTTCGACAGTTCTTGGCTAACTTTTTAAAACAAAGATAAGAGTGTTAATGAACGTTTACTTCTAAGGCGTTTGATGTAGGTGTCGAAATTTTACGGTGAAAAAAAAACTTGTGTTTTTTAGGATATCAGATCCCTTTTTTATCTTAATTGCCAAAAATCAACAGTTGTGTGTTCCGACACAAGTATATCCGATTATTTTTTTTCTTTACTTGACAACAGTACTTTTTCATTCATTACACCTGTGTACCCAATTTCTCTGTGAAAATTTGACGGTTCAGTTATTATCCACCTTGTGTATTTGTTTCAAAGTCATATTATTATTGGTTTTATCTGAAATACAATGAATATACAGTATTTTTTCTTTTCATATCTATACAATATTTTTTTTAAATTTCTTTTCTTGCTATTGGCGGGCGTGTGAGTTCGCCATTTCCACCGAGCTTCGAAATAATCAAACCGCTGTAACACAATCGGCTGGAGAACGCAAGTAGCTTAACTATAATGGAGTTCACTGACCCATCTGTCCCACGTTCACTTTGTCCGTGCCTTGCACAAATTCCTCTCTTTATTGAGATATTTCTAAACGTTTCTGACTAGAGTTGAAGCTGGTTAAGCTTATTACTGTGGCGAATATTACGAGCTAATCTCACGCTGTTAGCATCGCTCATCACCGTAAGATACGGTTGTTGATTAGAAGCTATTTCTTCTGGATGAATTTGAGCATTCACAGCAATTTTATTATAGGGACGGTGATATCAAGAGACTATTATATTTTACATTCATTTATATATCTTAAACGAGATGACCCAGTGGCTAAGGTGTGGACTGAAACGCCGTAGGTCGTGAGTTCAACTCCCACGTACGGACGGTAGATCTTAACAATAGAGCAGCGTTTTTTATTTATTAATTTGGCTTATGAAATGTCCATAGAAGAAAGTAATTGCTTGGAATGGGGTAAAATGTTTGAAGTTTCTATATAATTATCTTCTAAAACGAAGAAATTATTGGACCGATTTGATGCGAATTTTATGGTATTAACTTAAAAAAATATAATTTCAAATAAAGAACTTTGAAATCCATAGTAAAATCGGTAAGGCATTCGGTGAACACTTAAAAAAGATACATAGTTTTGAACATTTCCTCCTTATTATTTCGAAGTTTATTAAAATCTACTCCATAGCATCTAGACAAAACAACGAACGGTTATAGTCATAAATTTTAGAAGATTAAAAAATTCCTTTTAAAGTTACATAATTTTGATGGCCGTGTATTAACTAATCAATTTCGCAATAAATTTTAAAGATCTTTAATGATTAAACGTTACATAAGTCCGCAAGCGATTTCTGATTAGATTAAAATCATGCAATTTATTACATGTTAGATAATCAATAATACTACTATAGTACTAGTATATCTATACTATAATACTATAAATGTAGGTAAGAGTCTATAAATGTGTAAGTTTGTATGTTTGGATGTTTGTACGTCAAAACACTATAATGGATTTGGTAGGTATTCGAAATAGACACTTTATGAGCTGGATTAATACTGACCGACTGATTAAATTGACGGGAACAAATCCAAAAAATAGTAACACTACGGGGAGCAACTAATAATGCAATGTTTTTTAATTAAACAATTACTTTTCTTCAACAACAACTACATTCTTTGATTTCTTCCCGACTTATTTCTGAATTTCGACTTATTTCCTTTTTTTTACATAAAAAAAAATAATCAAAATAAGTCTGCAGTTTGTGAAAACATAAGGAAGGGGCCCAACTATTACATCAGATTTGATAGGCCAAAAATCCTCGCAATAGCACACCGATTCCTGTCAAGGATGATTCGCGAGGCTCTGAAATCAAGAAACATCCAAATTACAATAGAGAGGATGGTTGGATGTTACCACCTGCTTGGGATCCAATTATAAATAAAATCAAATGAAGAAATACGCACAACACTGGAAGACTTAAAGACACCATTAGAAGTTACTATGTAGATCAAACAAAAATTAATATTAAAGCCGAAGGTATGCAGGATTGACAGTGACATCAGGACATCAAACACCTCAGTCCTACACGTGACCATGAACGCTGTAAAGGGTTCGAAACGACGGGTGATAAAATTAAAAACAAACCGCGAAAAATCCGTAAAGTTGTTTAAATTAAAATATCAAATATTCGCGTAAGCCTTAGATATAATAACAATACAATGAACTATAAAGCTATTAAAAAATGAGACATTAAAATTTATTTTTGATACATGTAAATTATTGTGTAATTGTGTAAATTATTCTTGATACATGTCCTTTACATATTTACGTTATACGAACATATATTAAATTGATTTTATTTCTATTTTCTTATAAGTTTTATTTCTTTATAAATTACAGAATATCTGGTAAAGTAAACATAAAAACCGAAATTTAAATACCAAATATTGACATTGTACCCCTTGGCGGTTGAAATACGAAGGTTCACGGAAGCTGTTTAATTTGGCATACACAGAATAAATTACCCCCGTAATAGCGTAGTGCCGTAGCTCAATGTCGGAGTTTGCTTTACATTATCTACGGGGAATCCGGGTTCAAATTTGTGTGTTAGAGCCTTCTATTTAATAGCAATAAAAGCTAAAAATTTTTTTTTTAATTTTTTTATTTGTCTGTGTGTATATTTTTACGCGCATTACGCAAAATCTGCTGCGTGACAATGCCGATTTTATACGGCATATTTTATATGGCATTTTTATATGACGATTCCTATTTTTATATGGTATACCGTACCGAATGGCATCAAGTTCAAACATTTTTTTCTGGACACTTGACTTATTATACTAACTCCTACAGAAGTTTTTTTTTCGTAAAGAAAATCCGGGTTTCACAGATATTTGATAAAATGGAAAAATCAATTCATCAAACATTATTATTTATAAGACAATTTACGGATTTTATTGCGGTTTATTTTTAAATTTTATCACCCGACGTTTCGAACCCCGTACAACATTCACCGTTCATGATCACGGGTAGGTCTATAATAAAAAAATTTTATGTATTTTTCGGCAGGTTATATATAATTATAACCAACCATAGATATAATTATAATTAATTGGCAAACTTATTATAAGTATAAAGGATATTAACGGATAGAAATCTAGTTCAAAAATTGAAATTGTAATGTAAAGTATAACACACTTGTAATATACCAAATATTTCCTCCTTAACATTATTATGTTTAATTTATGTAATATATAATTATTCTATTTAATTTATTTTCTCGTCTGGCTGGGGTGTCAATGCATACAAAAATAAAGAATATAAAATATATAGATAACAAATTAAAAATAAAATATACTATTATATAATACATATATATCGTATCTAAAAATATGAGATATATAATAAATAAACTTTAGATAAATAAATAAAGCCCAGCCAGACGGATGCCCTCGGCAGGGGAGACCAAACGCCCGAGGGTTAGGGCGTAAGCGAGAGAAACCGGCGGACGATGCGGGCGGTATCGAGGAGCATCGCTTTCTGCATCTGAGCCAGAAGCAGCCCGTCACGGAGTCCCAGTCGCCTCAGATGTTGTGAGAGGCTGACTGGGATTAACCCGTTCGCAGAGACGACTACTAGAACATTTTCGGTCGACATCCGACCCCACATGTCGGTCACCTCGTGATGTAAATTATAATACACTTGTAATATACCAAATATTTCCGTCTTGACATTATTATTATTTGTGCCTTTAATTTTTTTAAAAATTATTCTGTTGTAACCATTCAATTTCACAACCTAAATAACTTACCTAGTTTTCTCCGCGAAAATTAACCAGTCTCCATTACAGTTCGTACTATGTAATTAACACTAAATTTGGCGTTTAATTAATTATCGTCTAAGACCGCTTTAACAAGGACGTTTATAAAATATATATTATTTGACCATTATAATCTAATTATAGTAAGAAGTAAAACTTTTCTGTATTTAACCATTATAAAAAAAAATTACTTTAGTATTTTTTTATTTATTATAGTGTTATAATTGTATTTCTCCTTCTTCAATTAATTAGCTAGTTTCGGATTTCCAACTAATAAATATTTTTTTAAATCATTACATTTTACGTTCATAAGTTAAATAAATTTAATTTTCAACGATTTTACCATAAAAAAAGTATGTATGTACACAAGGATTATCAGGGGAGCCTAAGTACTCCCCCTCGTCGTGGTAAACAACCCTTCCCCTTCCCCTTTCCCTCTCAACGAATGCCTAGACAGACAAAACATCCGTTTTTTATTACGACTAGCCCTTTAATACGAAGTGCAATCACACAACTCCTATTGTTTGAACGATGGAGTAATCAATGCACATTTGAGGAGAAAACTTAGTTTTTATTTTGGATTTAAAAAAAATGTCACCTATTAACTAATATTTTAACTGGCTTCAAAAAAGGTTCAGGAAGGTTCTCATTTCGTACATATGTACGTCATTTAACATGCATCTTTTTTCGTGTTCAATCTTTTTCGTCATGAACCGATAACAATTTTTTTTTATCTGTTGGGGCATTCTTCCGAAACAGTCCCATAATTTCTTTAGGAAAATCGGTGAAGAAGTTTGTTTTTTTAAATAAAATACAATTTCTAGGAATATTCGCTTACATCCCCGCCACTTACGAACTAATTTTGAAATTTAATTTTCATCTGACAGGGTATACTTCTAAAATAGTCCAACAAAATTTAAAAAAAAATCAGATCAGTAGATGATTAAAATCAAAATAACGGAGAAGATTTGTTTTCAAATTGCACTTTTAAGGCGTTTGAAGTCAGTTTTTGTAATAAAAAAAATTATTTCTGTGAAAATAAACTTGTATCACAGAAAATTGCCAAACCGGCATCAAACGTCTTAAAAGTAAATAATAATATATTACAGTTGTCGATTCACGGATGAAACTATTTAAAAATATTTCCTTTCTGTGTGATCTGCTCCTTTTCTGGAGTATATTAAAAAGAGGTCAAAAGAGAAAGCCTGAGTAAAATAAGACCAATGGCAAAAAAAGCGATAATCCGGTCTTCTTAAAGGGCAAGAGATGCCCAGAGGAACTGTGGTATTGGTGGTAAAAGTTGTGTGTAGACTGAGGTTACAAATTGACCAAACTCACGTTGGTTCAATATCAAAAGAAAAGTCCTCCTGACCGAAATTACAGCCACGGCGGCCAATTTAATCTGAGATTAGCCAACTGCGCAGGAGATATTATAGTGCACAAATGTACGCGCAAACACAGGTGCACTCTC
>JAOCPS010047434.1:0-16773 GCA_025505425.1 Graphium colonna | reverse complement strand
TATATTTGTATATGTACACATATTGATTCAAAAATAATTATTGTAATACAGTGTATTTCTTAAAACGACAAGATTTTTGTTTTGTTGAACGACTCTCTGAAGTACAAATGGAAAGGCCCGTTTCAAAACATCTTTGATTGACAGTCAAATAAGAATATTTTAACGTTAAGCGCTTATTCAGTAAACACAAATCATGTGCCGATTGATAAGTGATTATAATATTTATGATTCTATCTTTAATATTTAGAAAGCTGTTCTTCATTGATAATCAACGAATGTGTGTGCGAGCAGAATAACAAATCATCATTACACAATTAATGTCCATAAATCACTAATTAACGTTTAAATGGAATGAACAATAAAAATATAAAAGTGGGTAATTATAAGATAAATCATTTGTAGATAGAGTTTACTTGCTAACGAGATGGGAAGTATAACTAAACTTAATAAGGATAGTTGACAGTGCGTAATGTAATAATGTGTGCGCATACGTAACTTGATTGTGTTAATATTATTAAGTTCTTTTTCTCAAACACATAATTTACCACATTTCAATGTAAGCTATAACAACCATCATTAAACCTGTGTTGTAATCTATGCAACAGCTTTTACTACACTATGGCATTTCTGATGATAGAGATGACGAGAGGCAAGTGTTAAAAGGTTGGCATCGGAATAACATTTTTTGGCGGTAATTAACATTTATATTACTTCCTATATTTTTTATGAAAATAAAGACAAACGAGCAGACGGTTCACGTTATGGTAAGCGATCCCGTCGCCCATAGACACACGCAACATACGTAGAGTCACGAGTGCATTGTCAACCCGGTAAATTGGATAGAATAGTTTTATTGGAAAGTATGGGTCGGGATTAAGGATTTAGAGGGAAAAGGAGTGGGATAAGAGAAGGGTGGACATGGCCATCCGGCGACCCAAAAAGTTATGTATACTTTATTATATGCCGACTTTATAAAGGGCGGTGGTACTTCCCCGGGCGAAGCAAAAGCTGTGGAAAGATTTTATAGCTAGCCAGCTCAGGATATCTTGTGTTTTCTCAATGATAGATATTAGTCATTCCAAAGTACAGAAATGAGAATGAACAGTTCTCATTTCTGCTTAGACAAGGTAAATGCATGCATGCATTACGTTAGAAAAAATAACGGAAAGAAATACTATTACTGTTTATAATTGAGAAATCACGTAACAATAATCGTATCCACTTATGATTACATTTCACAAATGAATAGTTTTCAACTACTGTTATGTGCCAATTATAAATACTTCGTTGCATAAAATGCGTGATCAAAGTCCATACATGCAAAAATAGCCTGTTACAAAACGGATATTCCAGCACTTGCGCTTCGGTGAAAGTGATTATAATTGGTTACCCGAAAAGAGGACGTTGCGGACACTTACACTGATTACCATCTTGATGGTGATGCATATTATATTATTTGCTCTGTTATTTGCGTTTTCCACTGGGCTACTTACTTACATAGATGTATATTTGGAATGTATGTAATTTAGAAATGACAAAGTGACTCCAGGAATTTAATTTTGGCTCGTTTTATTATATCATTTTTAGTTACAATGTTATGTACGTCATCATACGTAGAATTATTTTATAATTGTCGGTTTTAGCTGCTCAGACTTCGGAATTCAGATTTATAACATAAAAAATTGTTGATTGGTGGGTCATCGACGATATTAACGGAAAACACTCATAAACATGGTACTCGATTGCCGTCATATTTAAATACTAAAATTAGGGGCATAATTTTAGCTGAAATTTTCCAATAAATTAATGAAGTGTGGTGATATAGCACGGTGCCTATACAGCTGAGCACGGCACCGGTCACCGACCTCCCCGCCACTCTGGCCACGTCGTGTCCGCTAGGGTGAACATGGATTCCGTAATATTTTTTTAACTTTAGATTATGTTTGCTGAGCGGTAAATGAATGTTTATTGTATTAATCATTTTATTCTTCATATACGATCACTACATATAACGTCCTTAAATATTGAACTCACCAGTCATCCTATATATAGTAATATGCTTGATGTGGTTTATAAACTATTTGTTAAACAAATTTTAGTTTATTATTTTGACATATTTATGTATTTTATTTATTTTCAACATCGCGAAAACAGCGAAACCGACGCTTTAGAAGTGAACGTTTGTGAATATTTAGTTTCATTTATTTTGATTTAACGATGACTTGCGGAGAAATCGGGTCACATACATACTCTCTTTTTGAAGCCGGTTAAAAATTGTGTGATAAAATTATTAATAATAAAGGAAATAAACAAAATTAAAAAATAACAAAATAAAAAAGATTTCTCTATTCTTTGATGGCGACGAATAAAGTTATTAAAACATTTTGTCTTGCCAGTTATATTTCATACCGTATAATGCTGAATAACGGTAGCAAGAAGATAATTTTACTAACCAAATAAAAAGCACTGTTCATTAGGCGTAAAATTTTAGCCGAACGAGTTATTTGTTTTAGTGCAGACTAAGAAAGTGGTACGGAAGTATCGCTAGAAATGTAAATAAATTATATATGCGATATTGTTTGCACAGAGCAAAATAAGGAAATGAGATGTTATGTAAAAAGTAACACAGTTCAACACGAACTTTGGTGTGCCTGTAATTGGTGTGGAAGTAGCTCCTTGTCAGTATAATTAGAAAGCATAAACGTCTAGTAGCTAACAGCAACCGATGTATGTAAGCCGTTGCGGATCAGTGGTAAATGTGCCTATAACGGCCGTATTCAAATATCGTATAGCAGATTAGGAATAAGTAATGGTGCTTATGGAAAGGAAGACAAACGAGCAGACGGTTCACCTGATGGTAAGCTATACCGTCGCCCATAGAAACACAACATCCGAAGAGACGCGAGTGTAGTCAAATTCGGATATTGGATAGAATAGGTTTATTGGATGGAGTCGGGCTTAATCCCCATCCTTGGAGGATTTGGAGGGGAAATAAGTGAGGAAAGAAAAGGGTAGGGATGGCCATTCGACAACCCCAAAAGTCATGCATATTTTATTTTATGCCGATTTTACAAAGGCTCTATTCACAGTGATTTAATGTCACTAAGATATAAATGCAATAAATTAATGAATATACGCGGTTACTTAAATGCTTTGGCCTATTAAGTACTCTTTGTTGAACATAAACTGCCTGTCATGTTTTAGTTCTCGTTATACGGCTATTGGAAATTTAATTCAGTCATAAATTAAGCGCGAAATGATTGTTACTCAATAAATTATCGGACGTCTTTACTGTTGCACGAAAAAGTGTATTGAATAATTTCCTTCGAATTCGTCCAATTCAACTGTCTAACCCACCAATACGGATCATTTCCGTTTGTGTAACTTGATTCATTTTCAAACGGCACATGATATTTCAAGCGGTCGGTTATGCTTCAACACATTATGATTATGAATGATATTATGATGTGTTTTAAGACCTTTTGGGTTCCGCATCTATATTGATTGGTAATAAGCAATAACTTCCGCTACTATTACTATCATTTGTCCAATTTGCTGCCATTTATACTAACGGCGTGTAATTTCTATTAAATTGCAACAACTTATTTGTTAGGAAACAGCGAAAGCCCATGTTATTTGGACAATAATAATGCAACGTCATTTGGACCTCAAATTTTACGAGTTTATTTTCACAAAAAATTAAAAAACCGAGTTTAAAAGCCTTAAAACTGTACTTTCGAAACTCATCTTCCCGTTATTTTGATTTTAAAAACAAACTACTAATCCGATTTTTCAAATCAGTTCATAAGTCGCGGAGATAAGTACCAAAATTATTAATTTTAGTTATTTTTATTTAAAAAAAAAACAAACTAATGAACTGATGTTTTTTTAATTTTTTTATCGGACTATCTACAAAGAATGTTCTATCATATGAAAAAACATTTTATGAAATTGGTTCATAAATGACGAAGATGCGCACAAAACTACTAAACCGATTTTCCTGAAAATTTTATGGGTACAATTCCGGAAGAATACCCTATAAGATAAAAGAGAATTTTTACAATCAGTTAATAAATGGCGTAGATATGTGCGAACATACATAAAAAAAGAAACATTCGTTTTGAGAACCTTCCTTCTTTTTTGAGTCGGTTAAAATATGTTTTATGTTGAGATAGCTAGTAAAATCTATAATAATATTGTAAAGCTGAAGAGCTTTGTTGAACGCGCTAATCTCAGGAGTTACTGGTCTGAATTGAAAATTTCTTTTAAAGTTGAATAGCCCATTTATTGAGGAAGGATTTAGGCTATATAACACTACGCTATGACCAATAGGAGCGGAGAATCAATTGAAAATATTGCAGAAAAAATTACACTAGTGAAATTGCAAGGAACAGCTGGTAATAAATAAATAGACAACTACTTCCTATTTTATTCTATATAATATTCTATATTAATAAAGTCCTCTTGACAGAATTTCTAAGTAGATTGGCCGCCATGACCGAAATTCGGTCGGATCAGTCAACTACACCGGAGATATTATAGTGCAAGTGTAAGCGCGGACACAGGTGCATTCTCTGATCCTTAACTCTCAAAGACCGGAGAGAAATCAGACGCAGGACCGATTTTTTACATGCTCATCCAAGGCATGGATCATCTTTCTTTTCAGGCAATCGGGTGATCAGCCCGCATTGCCTTCATCCAACCAAGGAACAACAACACAAAGTTATTGATACCCCCCGGGATTCGAGTCCATAAACTCCGGTTTACAAAGAAAGAGCCCATGCCACTAGGCTATGGAGGCAGTCAAATTATTCACAAGACGTATTTAAAGATAGACGAAATGATAAAATAAAAAAGCCTTATATTTTCTGCACTTATAACAAAATTACAGAGTATAAATATAAACTTATATAACTTAATAATTTGAACCTACTTATAAATAATGATGATTTACTTGTCATATCCAAATAACGATTTTAATTTTAATAAAAATATTCTTTATCTTAATTTTATGCAAGAACCTTAGGTGAAGGTGAAGGCCTACTCTAAAAATTCAAATTTTCTCTATCTTGAACTACTTGTAGCCAGCAGGGGCCAGTTATTTTTCGTTATTTCGTCTGCCCATCTCGTGTGTAGTCTTCCTTTGCGACGCTTGCCTTATGGACCCTTCCACATTGTTACCCTGATAGTCCACCTCTCGTCCTCTAGCCTCCCTACGTGCCCTGCCCACTTCCATTTCAGTTTTTTAGCGTAACTTAGACAGAATGATATAATACATTAAGTCTCAAAATTTAAATTCAGCAACAGTCTTATTTTAGCTAGAATTTTCTTTATATAGAGTAGTTACCAACTTTAGACGCAATTTTTATATTGCGGTCTTTCTTATTGTTTACCATCCAAAAGTAAACATACATCTAAAACCATGTAAATCAAATGTCTTCAATGAAAATTGTTATTCACATTATTACATATTCCACCGTAAAAAAAGGTACATCACACTTAAGGTGCAACGTATAATTATTTGCGTATACTTACTTATATATTTTTTAAAACAAAACTAAGATGAATCGATTTTACCGAAGATATTCTTATACTTTCAGAAGTTAATTTCTTTTATATCATATAAAAGAATTGTCAAAACTCTTTGTTCTATTGTTGTAAAAAATATTTGTTTAGGTTCTTAAAACATCGATAGAAATATTTAAATTCGTGCCTTCCCAATAATGGAGGTGAAACTGAAGTAATCGATCACGCTTCACTTTCTATTTTATTTTACCAGAAATAATTTTAGGGCATTATTATAATTGAGGTTATTGAGAGCTTCAGGTCAATATTCCAAATATTTATGGTTTTAATACTTTTCGTAGTTCGTTTTGTTTATTCAGTCATATCGTAGTAAATACGTAAGATATAACGTTAGTATTATAATGGAAATATTTAATTAAACATCGATCTAATGGGTTTGTATATGTGGAATTTTTATTTGTAAAAACTTGAGTCGCACCAGTCCATAGAAACAACAAACAAACAAGAAATCATACGTAGTCTATGTAACAATTGAACGTCAAAATAAGGTACAGTTTGTTAGTAGTTTTTCATGTATCAAAATACTAAATAATTTGTTTGGTAGGACGCGCTAACCTCAGGACTACTGATCTGAATTGAAAAATTCTTTTTGCATTGGATAGCCATTTATCGAGGAATGAAAAATGTTGCAAAATCAACTTGCTTGGGCAAAAGGAATGCATCTAGTATTATAAAAAGTTTTCCTTAACTTAAACGAAATTGAAAAAAGAGACATGAATGTATCAAGTTTATTTTCACAGAAAATTACAAAAACCGACTCCCAATGGCTTAAGTGTACTTACGAAACATATATTCTCCGTTATTTTGTACAAACTACTAATTAAATTTTGATGGAAATTTTGTAGCACTATATTGGTAGACTATCAGACAAAAAATGAATTTTTAAAAGCATTTCATAAGTAGCGGAGATATGTGCTATATCTATTTTTTGGTATTTTGATTTTAAAAAAAAATGACAGAACCGATTTTCCTAAAAAAATATGGTACCATTTCGAAAGTATATACTAACAGATAAAAAAATAATGCTTAAAACTGGTCAATAAATGGCAGAGATACGCGCGGACATACATAAAAAATAGAGACATCCGAATTGAGGACCTCCTTCTTTTTTAAAGTCGGTTACAATGAAATTCCTAATCTGGATAATGTTATGAAAAACAGTTTGTTTAAAAATGTTTTCGTTTTTCGCGTCACTCTTCCGCATGATCTCGAATGGAGCTAATCCTTTCCAATATATAGAACTGTAGAAATCAAGTAAAAAGCGGATCGGGGCCTACTTTTTCCTAAACAGGTACAAGTGCTGGCAATCTTACTCGCTACGGTAACCCAGCCATCCGATGAACGCACTACTAAACATTAACGGTCAGTAGTTTTCAAATATACACGAATAAATTTCGAAATAATAAAAAATTGCGTGTTTCAGATTACGCCTCAATAATATTGCAGAATTGTCGAAAACCGCTTGTTATTGATCATATCCAACTTACAAAAACATATTTTATTTCCTGCACCTAATAGTTTTTTTTTTTAAATATAAAATGTGATGTTCTATTCTTAAACGTAGGGCAAGAGGCAAATTTTATTGCGATAGATTTAAATTTGTACTTATTGATATGAATATATCTAAAAATTCAAATAGAGAAGTCGCTAATTTAAAAATGTTTACTGATTTTGATATAACATTAATACGCAACATATACAGTGAACAAATCATAGCTCAGTTAAAAATAAAAAAAAATCATTTATAAACACACGTTTATTAAAATGATTCTTTTATTTTGAGATCGACTAAAACTTTAATGTAAATAACTAAAGGATTTAATTAGAATAACGTTAAATTCATTCAATAATTCTTAGTAATAGTTTAAAATATATTTGAATGTGTCCTACATAGTTTTTTTTAAGTTTTATAATAGATGTGCTATTTTCCAAAATTTAGTAATTAAGAGTTTAATTTTCCAAATATATGTTTTTCTATGACGTATTATAAAAATTATAAAACACTTACCGTTCATTCTTGCACGGTTACTCCTCACTACCAACATTACGATCACAATATAAAGCAGTGTGCACACCGCAGCATCACTGACACAGCACTAAGTGTAACCTCGCCTGATCGCTCCGTCGTGCGCTCGGCTTGCAACTGACTGACCGAATGTCGCCCGCCACTCTTTACTACGAGTAGGGTGGGTTTGAGAAACACGGTGGAAGTTTCTTTGTAGCCATAATGGCTTCAAGTTACGACATACTCGAATAAGAACTAATTCTGTTTAAATTAGGATAACGTATTCAATGACTATTGCCAAAGATTAGAAATAAGGATTTAGTAAACTAAAGTGTTGACAGTTTTATCACATTTCATGTCATTGCAATAAGATCAGAATATGGATTATTAAGTCTTATAAGATTTTTTAATTTCAGTATCGGATAAGAAATTACGATAACATACTAATGGCAGGCAGATGCTTATTTTATTGTAGCTCCTTTTTTTTTCCAAATACGACTGGTAGAAAACTGACTATTTTCCGAATTATAGTTAGTAATGGTACACTTTTTTTGACGGTTTTTAACATTTGTGATGTATCTTGCGAAAGTGTAAAACTAGTTTCTTTTTTTTAAATATCTCTTATATACTACTACAACAATATATCATCACACTGTTCGTAATCCGTAACCGGACAACTGCCTGTCGAACTTGCATATATATGTTAAAATTCTTCTTTTTTTTAGGCTTATTACTAAATTATTTAGGGTCGGATTTTACTCCAACCAAATATTTGAAGGCAACGACATCCTACGAGGGTGAAACTGAAAGTCTTTAGAAAATCAAAACAGATTAGTTCTTACCTTTATTTTATCTTTTCAAAATAATGTCCATTCACCTCAATACATCGCTGCATCCGATAGAACCACTGAGAAAAGCACTTTGCCCACTCGTCCTTAGGGAACTCTTCGGTGGCCTTCTCAAACGTAGTCACAGTTTCCTCCGCGTCCATAAAACGTTTCCCTCGAAGTTTTTCTTTTATTTTTCGGAATAAATAAAAATCGCGAGGTGCGAGGTTAGGGCTATAAGGAAGATGACCCAGAAGTTCTACTTCTGAGGTCGCCAAATAATCGGTCGTTTGCCTGGCGGTGTGCGACGAAGCATTGTCGTGGTGAAGGAGGATCCTGCGAGGTCCTTTCTCACGCACTTTTTCCAAAACACGTGGCAAACAATTGTTACTGTACCACTCTGCATTAACTGTTTTCCGATCCTCTAAAACAATTATCGCGTAATGATCTGTCCTTCCAAAGAACGAGGCCACCATATTTTTTCCCTCGCTTCGACCTCTCTTCACTTTATTTGGCAACTCCTCGGAAGGAAACACCCACTGAGCTGACTGTTTTTTAGTTTCGGGATAATAACAGTAATTCCAGCTTTCGCCTCTCGTAACCATGTCAAACATAGAATTTGAGTCACTTCCGTTAAATCTTTCATGCATATGACGGCACCAATTAACACAACGGAGTTTTTGTGCCTCGGTCAAATATGAGGTATCCATCGGGCACAAGGCTTCCTGACCACCAAATGTTCATGGAGGATTTTGTGCACTTGACTCATACCAATCCCCAAGCTTGCTCGGATCTGCTGATAGGTCACTCTTTTGTCAGTCTGTATCATACGCTGCAACACAGATGTTATCTTTAGTCGTCGCAGTAGAAGAGCTTCCCTTACGCACATCATCGGTGAGATTAGTGCGACCACGTTTAAACTCATTAAACCAGTTGTAAACAGTAGCACGAGATGGGACTTCATCGTGAAAGGCCAATCGTAGTCTATCATAACTTTCTTGTTGACTTAGATGACATTGAAAGTCATAAAAAATCATCGCACGAAAATTTTCTCGTGTTAAGTTCATTTGCACGTTACACAGACTATTTTCAATTTGCCGCTAAACCATAAAACAAATGACAAACTAATAAATTATATAATCAGTATTATTTGTAAAGTGTTCCATTTTCAAAATTTTAACAATTTTTATTATATTTTTTTTATTTAAGTAGACATTTCTAAAAAAAAAAAACAGTGTAGCCTTCGTATAACGACTGCTAAAAGTGTGCCGAATTTTTACATAATCATCCGATGCATCACCAGCAAAAATTATCTTAGTTTTCAGACAGTCGAGTGATCAGACCGTATTGCCCTAATCTAACCAAGAAAAACAAAACTAAAAATGCCAAGCAATCATTGTTGGCAATCGGCGCATTTTGAGTCAAGTGGAATTAAGTACTCTTCCACCTATAACTTTTAATAATGTTCCTATTCCCTACAGTGAAAACGTAAAAATCTGGGGCTGCATATCAACATGACACTTAACTGGAAAAGTCAAATATCAAGTGTCAGTCAGAAAGTAACAGCCGTCATGCGGTGTCTTTATCGACTTAAAAATTTCTTGCCTGAACGAACGAAAGTAACGCTCGTACAGACCTTAATCCTTCCTCTTATCGAGCATGGTGATGTGTGCTATTTTGACCTGAATGCAGATCTACTCAATAAACTTGACTGATTTCTGACCACAATTTCATACCCAGGCTCTGCGAAGCAACATTGCGTCTCTTTGCGTCGTCTACGGTACTTACTACGGAGAGTGCTCCGCGGAATTGTTCGGTTTGATGCTGATACATTTCTTTTCTCATCGTGCGACTCGAGAAACCACACCATCGACACCACCTTGATGGTAGGCTGTCCATAACCATGCGATTTCGTCTCGTCGTCATTTCCTGCGACGCACGACTTCTCAGTGGAATGAATTGTAGCCAGTGGTATTTCTGGACTGATACGAGTTAAGAACCTTCAATAAACCAACGTATTTATATCTCAAAGACCGGCAATGCTCTTGTTATTCGTCGGTGTTGGAGGAGTCTATGGGCGACGGTGATCACTTCGCAACAGCCGAGCCCTTTGGTCGTTTGCTTTATTCTACGTAAAAAAAAATTGTCGTCGCGTGAGATTGGACCTCCCGTTTAAAAAGCAAGGGCTTATACAACTAGGCCATGGAGGCAGTTTTACTGGAATATATCAATATTTTAGGGTACATTTAATATAAAAGCCTAAAATCCAGCATAAAATATACTTAACCTAACAAAAAAAAATCTAACAAAAAATTTTACTGTTCAAATTCAAAAATTCTTTTCAATTCAAAGTCCAATATTGGCAATGCATACGCAAATTTTTAGACGGTGTGTGTCCACGAGCGACAAGATGCAACGAGGATCATTTATTTACTTATTTATTCATAACGCCAACAGCAAAATATATACAATAAAATTTTAACAATACGATTAAACCAAAGACTTTACATATATGTTTGCCAATTATAGGCATATACAGCTTTCAGCAATTAGCACTAAGAATAATTAAAACGTAGAAACAAACAATGATGACAATTATAATGTAACAGCATTAAAATAAAAAAGCACACACACATACGCCAATCAGGACCTGAACAAATTAAATAATTAATAATCAAACTCAAAACTAAAGCTAAAATCACAATATACAAAAATCTAAATATTTTTGCAGGCGAAGCAAGCAAATGCTAGTCAATGATCTGCTGCAATTTATTTTTGAAAACAGTCATTGATTCGCTTTATATTTAGAACAGATCCTGGAGATTGACTGATGAAGTTCTGGGTTAGTCCTAGTTATAGCTATTTTAAACATTTTGGAGATCGCTTTTCTGAGATAGCTGTAAGGAATATTTAAACCATTTCTTTTTCATCATGAACCATCTCATCGCTTACTAACGTCTTTCTATAAAAATAAATTAAAACCATAGAACATTCTATGTCCATTCATTAAAGGAATGTATTAATTGCACATAACAACAAATAAATTCTTAGATAATATTAATAAAACGTTCCGCCCATAAACTATTACGAGATTAACTTTGTTATGTTATTAAACAAAGTAGATATCATCGATGAAAACATAATAAATAATGATTATGTATTGTTCATGCTTTCCATTCTAATCATCATTCAAAGCGCGTGTCATTTTTATTCAAAGCGGCGGGCTGATATAATTTCTCTCGCCCTTAAGAATGCAAAACGCATGGAAAGTGACTCCTGAATATTTTGGGCACCGATAAAATAGAAAGTTAATTAGAGCTATGTATAGGTTCCGTCGACGATGACTCTCACTTTTAACTGTTGCAGTTAACGCGTTACGCGATTTCAAAAAAGAAGGAGGTACTTAATTTCATTGCGTATGTTGTCACGTATCGTCGCTGTTTATGCACCGATTTTAAATATTTTATCTTTCAAAATGGTCCCATAAAATTTTCAGAATAATCGTTTCAGTAATTGGTTTTTTAAATAAAAATAATGGACTTTAAGAATATTCGGGCATATCTCTACCATTAATAAACCGAATTTAAAAATTCTTTTTCGTGTCATGAGGTATATTTTCATAAAAATCGGGTAAGTAATTTATTAAATCGAAATAACGGAAAAGATTTGTCTCTAAAGTACACTTTTACGGCGTTTAAAGACGTTTTTTGTAATTTTCTGTGAAAAAGAATTTTTTTTAAACTATCTCGAGTACTTGTGATTTAAGCGTCTAGGGAACGTTTAGGGGAATAAACATTAATTTAACGAGGAGCATAATCATCATATAATTTATTTTGCTTTTAACAATCATACTGTTTTAGGTAACTATCGCAGTTTTATAAAAAGATTTTCAAAGTTGAATACACGAACTTGTAGCTATATTATCGATAATACGCAAAATCTTCTCATTGATTTCTTTAAATGTTTCGTCATCCGCTTTCAGATACTTTTTCACGAGTGCTAAAGTTCTAGACACGGGGTTATATTTGGAAATGTATTGTTTGTTCTCTTGGCATTTTGCTACAGTGATCTGGAGAAGAGTTAGCCAATCGTGTGCGAATTCTAGGAATTCTTTAGTGAGTCCTTGTGATAACTGGAATATTATAAGTGTGTGTGTCCAAGGTTGGGATGTGAGCGTCGCTACAAGTTTTGTGTCACGTTTATATACGACAGCATGGTTGAACACTGAGCTTAGAGTTCTCCACCCGTTCGCTGATTGGTTTTCGGAATCCTGCATCGTGAAGTAAATATTTTACAATTATCATATATTTTCTTATTAAATTCAATTGTATTATTTATTTATTTAGATACGCCAACATATATACATTTAAATAAAACACTAATAAAAATTACTTAAGAGGTTAATACGTGAATGACTAGACGTGCGAGCCTGTCACGACCGATGATATTATATTTAGTCATGTGAAGAATCTTGTTTCGTTGTAATATAACTCTTACTTTTACAATAAATACCAATTTTATTTATATACCAATAAAGATTACACTTACCCTACAGCAAAGCGACAGTTGAATTCTGAACATTAGAGCCCTCAGCGCAATACATTGCTGCTGAGAAGAAGGTGCGACTTCGATATCGTTGGACAAAACCACCGGTGTGTTCACTCCAGAGCTTAGTATTGTGTACATGAACTGCAAGAGCAATGCGCCACGCTCTCTCGCACTGTCTCTACGTAGAGTCTTAATCACTAATTCTGTTCGGACTTGCAGTACCGATTTTGGCTGTGATACCAAAATTTAACTTTTAGTGAATAAAAAAGATTAATATAATGGTTACGATTTATAGATAATATCCAAGCCGAGTTACAGCCAATTGGCCTTCAAATTATAGATCAGCCCACCTATGTCTATATTAATATCATAGGGCTGAAGAATTTCTTTGTTTGTCTGATTGGACACACTTATCTCAGGAAATACTGGTTCGAAATTAAAATTTCTTTTAGTGACAAAATATCCGATTTATCGAGGAAGTTTTAGGTTACATAACATAACGCAGATTAGGTTATATAACACGCGCATTGAATGCCCTAATCTCTGAATATACTGGTTCGAAATGAAAAACTGTTTGTGTTTCATAGTCCATTAATGAGGGAAAGCCATAGGCTTCATAACATCACGCTATGACTAATAGGAGCAGAGTAGCAATGAAAAATGTCACAAAAAAGTGAAATTTCCGCGGGTGGAAGCGCTGGGAGCAGCTAGTCTACTATAATCACGGTAACCAAGTTTAGCATTAAAGTCATGTATTGATGGATGGATGAATTTGGATGTATTCTTACGGACACGAGTGGAATACGGCATGGTGGTCGCAAGCCCTGTTGTGCTGCTCGATAGCTTAAGGCGGGGTTCTCCTAGAAATGTGATTTTGTAAACGGTTTTATTTTGTATTACTACATTATAAAAATGTAAAATAATTACCAATTATATTTAAGATCTTTTCTTAGATCCGTCGGAAGTCCGATACATAATTGGATAAACTTTATCCGATAGAAAAAATGCCAAACATACCTCTAGTCGTCATCTTAAATCCAATATTATTTAAATTGTACGAAATTTAACGAATAGAAAATCAAACTAAAATAAGCGTTTGTGATGGTGTGAGCGATGTCAGTCATAATATTGTCAATATTATACAACACGATTGTTTTTTTTTTCTCAAAATCAACGTTTTTACGTCACCTTTCACCTCCGCTCCGTTCCGATCGCACCGCGGCGTCGTGATCACTGTCCTTGTCATGCTGGTGCCTTTGAAGACGGTTCTTTCTTTCACACATGGATTGGCAGCATTAGCATTGTGCGCTTGGAGAAACTCGTCTTAACGTAAAAGTAACGGAAAGATTAAAAGAAGCAAAGAAAAAGACAGTTGCTTGTTTTAATTTCTCTTGAAGAAAGAAAAAAAGGTAAACTAACTTAATTAAAAATGGTTTAACGCCATCAAACGTATAGTAGTGTCTAAACATTCAATAAGGCATATCTGCTCAATGTAAAGCTATCATTTGTAAAGTCGTTTGTTTATATTTTTAAACAAATGTTTAATAGTATTAGAATTCGATATATTTGTTTTATGTTACAAATATGATCGTTTTAATTGATATTGAAGAAAATGTAAATATAATCAACCATAAAAGTGTTCTCGGTGTTAATTGTCGTTAGTTTAATTCACATAATTTTGATGAAGGTTGCAAACTATAAAACCTTGTTCATGTTAATGCCTTTTCAAAAATATTCAAATCAAGTAGAAGCAAAAGCTTTGTTTCATATTATCTTTTGTTTTGCTAGGGATAACCTAGGTCTGTTTGTGTGTGTAAAATTTATGTATGTAAATAATACATACATGTATTTTACACACACAAACACTCAAACACGAAAAAATGATCTGAAGCCCATGCAAATAATTGTTCTGGATGGGAATAGAACCCATAACCTACGAAGCTGAAGTCAAGGGCTAGGTGCCAATCGATTATCGATGTTTAAAAATCTAGATTTTATTTGCTGACGATTAATGTGCTTTCTTTTCTATTTTTGTCTATTTTATTCCTGTACACTTATAATTTACAGATCAGACATATAAGTGTTTGCTATAATGTTATCAAATTGATTAGTTTCCCCACGCCATATCAATTTGTAAAGTGTAGACAGATACGAATAACGACAGCGTCGGTTTTCGTGTAGATTAATACTGAACCGTTTGTCAAGTTGAATCTACGACTAGGAAAACAAGATGCAAATTTGTGCGAATATAAATTTACACGGAAAACCGAAACTGCCTCAGAATATGCTGGAGTTACATACGAAGTAAGTCCTTGTAAACTTTTGAAGGCTGATAAATTTTGTTTACTAACTACTGTAACCTGCGGTTTTAATCTTCTTATTAAACGATAAATTCGTGCAATATCTACATATATTAAAAAGCATTTTTTTTAAATAATCCTAATATTGATTGAAGAGAAATCCGAAGACAGTCAAAAAATTAAATATCAAAATTAGGTAATGCAGTAATCATCTATTGTACAAATTTAATAATACTCACGTCTCCACAGCTCAGAAATTAAGCGATCAGTTTTGTAAGTAAAAACTGTAATTATATTTTTTAACTTCTTTTAATAAAAATAATGTATTTTTATTTATTGACATCAAAGACGGAGGAGGTTTGTTCGCACATATCTCCGTCATTTATGACCAAAAAATCCTTTGTGTCTACGGTAAAAGTTTACTTTATGTATACATACGTAA
This sequence comes from Graphium colonna, assembly GCA_025505425.1. Lineage (NCBI taxonomy): Eukaryota > Metazoa > Arthropoda > Insecta > Lepidoptera > Papilionidae > Graphium > Graphium colonna. Next base: position 1,065 of record JAOCPS010047434.1, on the reverse strand, counting down.
AATTACAAAAAACAACTTAAAACGCCTTAAAGTGAACTTTTAAAACATTTCTCTCCCCTTATTTAGATTTTAAAAACATACTACTAATCCGATTTTTATAAAAACATTTGTGGAACTATTGTGAAAGTGTATATTATCAGAAAAATATATTTTTCAAATTGGGAATTATCCAATTTTGTTATATTTATTTGACAAAAAAACCAATGAACCGATTTTTCTGAAAACTTAATAGGACTACAACGAGTGTTGTATCATATAAAAAAAAGGATTTGATTATATTTATTTTCATTTAAAAGAAAAAAATACTGAACTGATTTATCTGAAAATTTATGGGACCATCCAGAAAGAATAAAATAAAAGATAAAAATAAAAATAAATTAATTCATAAATGATGGAGTTAGCATAAATGATGAGCGAACATACATAAAAAATATAAGGGTTCGAATTGAGAACGTACCTCCGCTTTTAAGACGGTTCAAATTTTTTTAATCAAAATAACGGAAAGACATGGTCTCAAAAGTGAACTTTTAAGGAGGTTTTTGAAATTATCTGTAAAAACAATTTTGTTACACTCGTAAAACAAAAAGTCAGTAAGAGTAATGTTTCAGCGTCGTTCATTTTGATATAAAAATCCGGAATAAGAAAAAACCTTTTCTAGAAACTGATTCAAATTGAAACTAATAGGAAATTTTTTCCATCATCAGTTTTATAGTGCAATTGTCCTTTTTTAAACTTCTTTATGTATTTTTCGATATTATGAAGAAGTTTGTTTTGTTTTCTGTCTTTATTGTATAAACTCTATTGTAAATAACTTTTATAGTCAATTGATTTTGTGATTATGTCAATAGCACTAATATCAGCTTCTTTTGTTGAACAGCCTTTTCTGAAACCGTACTGATGATTGTGCAGATATTTATTTGTGTTAAGTTAAATAGCAATTTGGTTATTGACTATGTATTCCAGAAGTTTTCAAAAGAATCGATTAGAGTAAAATATATGGATAGTTTGACGCATATGTTTTAGGTCCGCTTTTATGTATATTACCCATACTAAACGAACCACGAA
>JAOCPS010047218.1:0-16782 GCA_025505425.1 Graphium colonna | reverse complement strand
GATGTGCTAACGGTGTGTCAGCTTAACAGATTGCATTGTTATCAATTTGTGTTAAATTTGTAATCGACAATGATGGAAACGTAATTCCTCCATGCATAAACTATAAAGCGATTTTATTTTCTGAGGTCAACATCAGAAAATAAAATCACTTTATAGTTTATCATCTAGCTGATCCAAATTTTAATGTTTGCCTATCTAAATTAATTTGTAATTAACTCTAAAACTAGGACCTCTTTGGTTACGTCGTTGGTGATTTCATTTAAAAGTTGGCATCTGAAGAGTGTCATGACCATATTTTTTAAATTCTTTTCTGGAATAATGATAATTTAACCCCATGGCTGAAGAATATTTGTTCACTATTTTGATGCCTCTTTCAATTACTAGTAATCGAATCTTCTTTTAGTTTTTTTCATTATTTAATTTTTAACTTTGTTTTTATATTCTACACAAGATTTCTCATTTTTAGCATGACGCAGTTATGGAAGATTATAAAGAATATTACTCAAATTATGAATTTTAGTTTTTAAATGAATGAAAAAAATTGGTTGGGTTGATGGGTGTGTTTCTTATCGTTTTTCAAACGAAGTTCCTTATGGGGCGTTGCGGAGGGGTACCCCAGCCGGCAAAAACCGTCCGCTACGTAAGATTTTCATATATAGCCTACGTTTATTAATTAATTTATTTATTATAATTATTATTATCGCAGTTTGCTATTATTATTATATCTTATTCATGTAAATAGCTGTGATAAATTTCTTTGAATATTATTATTATATGTATGTTTTATAAACCCTTGTACACAGAATAAAACTACTTTTCATAGCTTTTGCTGCACTTCTACGGCCGTGCTCGTCCGGGGAAATACCACCGCCCTTTATAAAGTCGGCATAAAATAAAGTATACATGACTTTTGGGAATGGCCATGGCTACACTTGTTTTTTCCAATTCCTTTCCCCGCCAAATCCTTAATCCCGACCCCATACTGTCCAATAAACCTATTATATCCGATCTCCCAGGTTGACAACGTAATCGCAACTCTCCGGATGTTGCGTTTTTCTATGGGCGACGGAATCGCTTACCATCAGGTGAACCGTTTGCTCGTTTGTCTTATTTTTTATAAAAAAAGTCGTTTTTTTTATTTTTATCGATTAAGAATCATAATAAAAATGTATAACCCAATAATTATTTTCTTTATACCTTATATCTATATTATAACAAGGAACTTCGTTCCTATCCGTTGTTCCACAACACCATACTTTTTTTTTAATTTTCCATAAAAATAATGTCGTCCAATAATCAGTCTTAGGCATGTGCATCTATAAAAGGAATATAAATCTTCATATCGGTGTAAATTAGCGCTAGTACAAGCGACTAGAGCACAATAGGAGTTATTTGTTAACCGTTTGATATATAGGTCGGCGATTAATCATGTGAACGCTCCTCTTCGTTGCGCCAGTTATTTACGTTCCCGTAAAACTGTAATAGATTTCAAGGCGTCTACGATGATAAATAAACTAACACAGGAATCTATTTTTCCTACGATCGGTTATATCAGTTAAATTTAACTGGAAATAGAGAGCCAAATTGTCGACGGACTTGCCTTTTTTGACTTGCCTTTTGTTAATTAAATGATAACACACTTTGGTAATAAACTGCTCGCTCCACGCTTTTTCATGTTGAATGATCATTTTTTCTGTAAAATATATTATTGTCTATTATTAAACGTCTATTAGAAAATACTGATAAAAACAGTTAAAAAATTAGTCCCGCCCGGCTTTCCTTCGGAAGCGGTGGTAGTTTTTTATGACAATCAATAAGCGAGTGATGTCATATCTATATTGAATTGAGATATTTTGATTTTGACTTTTGATTTGAACCTGCTAATAGGAACGCTAACCAACGATCTAGCCCGCTAGTATTCTATAAACCATAACTTTATTTATGTACTGAATATAAAGGGTTATTGGTGAGTACTCGATTGTCATCATATTTACGTAATAAAATTAGGGGCATACTTTTAGCCCACATGTTCCAATAAATGAATGAAATGTGGCGGCTGTGTTCAACTGGTACGCGCGGCCACGCCGTGTCCGCTCGGATGAGCATGGATTGCGTAATTATTTTTTTAACTTAAGATTATGTTTACTCAGTGGTAAATCAGTGCTTATTATTTAATAATATTTTTATTCGTCATAAATGATCGACAATAATAACGTCTTAAAGTATTGAAGGTAATTCACCAATCACCCTGTATTTGAGGAGCTGTACCTCGTTCGCTTATCTCAATTCTAACCTAATTAGTAGCCCAACTTCTTCCACTAAATCTCTTTGGTAAATTGTACAAGAAATTGAACCCCGAAGATATCCAAGAAGAGCTTCATATTTCATCGTACATACGATTGCATCACAAATGGGCCAATCAATATCTATTGACTCAATTGCTTGTTGGTCCCGCCCACGGAAACCAGCTCTGGGTAAGGAAAGTCAAACATTATGAATGGTCGATGTTCATTCACTAAACTGGTGTAAGCGGCCACGTGCTTCGCCCACGCGTGCTATGATGAGAGGCGGCGGAAGTGCTGATTTGTCCGCCTAAACGCTACCGGACGCAAGTCACAAGCGGTAGCGATTTTCGACAGACTCATTTATAATTCAGGTTATAAAGAAATGATCAATGGTTACTACAGCCCGTGACAGAAATAGTACAGACGTGTCATCCTAGAGAAAGTTATTCGCAGTCATAATTAATCACAACTTCTGGTACAATAATGAAATGTTTTATTCTGGTATATAAATAAATCCTACTTCCCATTTTAGAAGATGGATGTTTGATACTCTTTAACACAAGCTCTCACGAACAGGCATAAGTGGATTGACAGTACTGTAACTTATACTGTCATGAGTCTCTAAATTGACATTAGATATGACTATTCAGTCACTTTCGATAATTTAATACATTATAAGTCGGGATCATATACGAAGAAAAAAAATATTATTAAAAATAAATATTGATTTGCCACTGAGTGAACATAATTTTAAATAAAAAAAATTATTTCGCAATTCATGATAACCCTGTTTTGTTCACCTGCGGCGTGCTCAGCTGTGTAGACACCGCGCTGTACCGCCACATTTCATTCATTCTTGAAAAATTTCAGCAAAACTATGTCCCTAATTTTAATACATAAATATGATGACAATCGAGTATCGGGTGCTCTCCTTTAATATCTTGGTGGCTTACCAATCATCCTGTATATCAAAATTACATATAGGTTACTAATTGTAAAGGAACTTCGCCGCGAGCAACATTGCAGCTTCAAATATATAAACTTATTTTTGTGTTTAAAATGTCGTTTGACTCAGTATTATTGTATTCAAATAAATCGCCACAATTTGTTATGTTTTATTAATATTATTAATTATTCTTTGGTAATTCTCTTGGGCAATGCACCATTACGAACAGCAATATTGAAAACTTTTCCGTGAACTTTCGGCGCTTGTTGAAAAACCCTAAATAGTTGGATCGCCCACTACCACGCACGTTGTGTAGTAAACGTGTTAATGGTGGACGATTGCGTGACCCTCGTGGGTGTAAGGCATACGGCGCGTGTAGAAGATGAATTATTTATTAGAGAATTCAAATTTAACACTGCCTACTTAATCTTTCTTAATAACCACCGGGTTATCAATTTCAAACTTTGTTTGTAAATATTGTGACTACTTTTAAAATAAGTTCTTTTTATGTAAACGAAGACAAACGAGCTGACGGTTCGTTAGAGCATTATATCTATTCACGGCTTTTTCTGCCACGTTCGTCCGGGTAAGTTGTCATAAAATAAAAGAATGCATGACTTTTGACGATGCCGGATGGCCCTGTCTACCCTTTTCTTTTCCACTCCTTTCCCCTCCAAATCCTTAATGATGATGACACAAACCTTTCCAATAAACTTACTGTTCCAATTTCCCAGGTGCACAACGCAATTGCGACTCTCCGGATGTTGCGTGTGTCTATAGGCAACGGGATCGCTTACAATTAGGTGAATCATCTGCTCGTTTGTCCTCTTTTCTATTAAAAATATGTACCAAGAAGGTAAACAAACAAGCTATTTACACACAAAACCAGACATAAACGAAACAACAATCTTTGATACGGATAGGCAATGCAAAAAAGTATTGTAAAAATAAGTATTTTTTGCTGACATTAGGAATTTAGCTTAAACAAGTCTTTGTTTTCCTTTTTACATAGCTGTAATTGGAACAGAATACAGTGCATTCGCGCGGGTAGTGAAGGGCAGTTAAGTTACTAATACCTTATACATATATAGCATATTATCGTTAATCTTTAAAAAAAAACCGGGTGGTGTCTTAGGTCACCAGATAGGAACGAAGTTTCTTATTATAAAATTATTAATTTCAAGTTATATTCGAGGTATAAAGAAAATAATTATTCGGATACCCATTTCAATTATGATTTTTATCGATAAAATAAAAAAAATCTACTTTAAATTTTGTTTACAATGATTCATAAAAAATATATACCAATAATATAAAAAGAAACAGCTATTTACACGAATAAGATATAATAATGAGAGCAAACTTGAACAGTACTATATAAATAAATAAATATAAAAACAGTCACCAGTAGACTATACATTAGACACTGTATAGCCATCATGCATAGACTATACATAAAAATCTTACGTTAGGGACGTTTTTTTGGCGGCTAGACCCCATAAGGAACTTCGTTCCACAATTGTGCGGCTATATATATTTCCACATTCTCATATATTTCCTTCTTTTATTGATGGGAATCTTATAAAAATCCGTTTAGCTAACTCTTAACTATTTTGATATCGTTGGCAGTCTGCTATTTCGTTTGGAATTTATTTTATGAAAAGAAAGCATATAAAACAACCTCCTGGTCGGAGGGAAAGTAGTAATGCCAGTCGAGTTAAAAATAGAAATTCTTGACCGTCTAACCTTTGGAGGGTCCTTTGCCAGCGTAATTAAATATTTAAATGAAACCTGTACCATTCATTAAGGATCGTACAGGTGAAAAAGGTAAATCCTACATTTCTAACTAATATATTTGATGCGATAGTTCAAAGGTTTTAACTTTTAGAAATTATTTTCGTAAATAACCCCGGGTTTCGGAGATGTTTGATAAATTCGAAAAATTGATTAATAGAAAATGGCTTCCATTGCATTCCACATCACTTTGACAGACTGCGCAAAAGTCATGTAGGTAATGGAAAATTCATACTGTATTACTTTAAATTAAATTCCACGCTTAAAATCAAATCGATAAAGCCAAAATTCTTTAAAAAAATATGAAAATAATTACTATATAATTTTGATCTTGATGCAAGAGTAATCTTGGTACTAGGTTTGGGCATTATTCTTTATACAAAAGCGGACTTAATGCTTACAGCATGTTCTGCCAGTCAAACTTCAGAAGTACATGCAATGACTACTAAATGGCATTTTCGACATGTTGTCATCAGTACAAATAGGTAATTAATATAATATAGTACTATGGTACAATAATAGTAGGTATATATTAGTCCTAGAGATAGAAAAATTAAAAAAAAATATTATTCCACAGAATATTATAACGATAACAAATGCCTTAAAAAGAAAATATGGAAAAGCTTGAAAATATTTTCTAAATGGTCGTCGGGCATTTTCTACGCAATCAGGCTCTATAGTAAAGTATGTAACAGCCTATTTTTAAATTGTCCCACAGCTGGGCAAAGGCGTCCCCTAGAGAGACGGTATAGTGCGGATTGGCAGACTTCACATATTTCAGAAATATTATTTCTTAGATATGGCGGTTTACTCACGCTGTATTTCTTCACCGCAGAGCGCGTGGTGAATCAGCACTTAAGATTGCAATTAGAAAATTAAAAAGTTCATTGGTGCCGGCACCAGGGTTTGAACTTAGGTTCGCCTTGAGTATATAAATTCCTCCTCACCGAATCACGGCCATGGCGGCCAATCTAATCTGAGATTAGCCAGCTGCGCAGGAGATATTATAGTACACTAGTGTACGCGTGCACTCTCTGTTCTTTCACTCTCATAGCCCGATGGGACGGATATGCGACACGAGCGGAGAGAGACCAGGCACAAGACCGACTTTTTTCATGCCCATATTGCCCTTGAGTATATGTAATTCAAGGCGAACCCGGACACTGAGCGACCACGGCTATATAGCTGTTTGTAAAAGTATAGTGCCTACGCATAAGCTTGTCTACTATAATATCTCCCACCTATTTGTTTTATTTTTCAAAGTTTGAGCAGCGTGGTTTATCATCATTAATAAACATTATTGTCATTAGTGTAACATATATGGTGGTAGAGCGTTTTCGCAGTCTTTGCTACTCTTCTATGGTCGCGCTCGCCTGGGGAAATATCACCACCCTTTATAAAGTCGACATAAAATAAAGTATTCATGTTTTTTGGGGAATTCGGATGGCCATGTCTACAGTTTTCATTTCCCACTCTTTTCCCCTCCAAATCCTTAATCCCGACCCTATCCTATTTAATAAACCTATTCTATTTTGCAGGTTGACAACGCATTTGCGAGTTTTCGTTTGTGTGGGTCTACGGGCGGCGGTATCATTTACCATCAGGTTAATCGTATGCTTGTTCGTCTTCCTTTACATAAAAAAATCTCGTTTTCAAAATAACAAACGTAACTTGAAAGACTTTTTTTTATTCCCTTTATTCAGAGTTATATTTTTAACTGTAGATTTTATTCCAACAGTAATTTCACAACACCTTTTTGTTAACGCGGCCTAGTGAAGCTCAAAAATTTCATTGGACAAAGAGAGATGCCGCTCAAAAGGAAGCTTGACCTAAAAGCCTAATTTTTCACACTTCCAAAGCACAGTGGGTACCAAATTTGCGAAAAGCTCTCGACTTCTTTTTACAACAAATGAAATGATGCATTCTTTACTTTTACTAAAAATTCTTGTCTGAAAATTTATGCATAGACTTTTATCTAAATAAGTTTTTGCAAACTTCTAATAATAATGCGTTATAGGTCGTATATTTTTATGTACTGAACCCATGAAGAACGTACAGCCTTTGCTGGAAAACAAAGGAGCAGACGGTTCACTTGATGGTAAGCGATCCGTCGACCATAGACACACGCAACATCCGGAGAGTTGCGTGTGTGTTCTCGACCTGGGAAATTGGATTCAACAGATTTATTGAGTGGGATTGGGTCGGGGTTAAGTATTCGGCGGGAAAGGGAGTGGGAAAAGAAGAGGGAAGGAATGGCCATCCGGTAACCCCAAAAGTCATGCACAGTGTATTTTATGCCGACTTTATAAAGGGTAGTGGTACTTCCCCGGGCGATTGTGGCCATAGAAGTACAGCAAAAGCTGCGAAAAGATGTTATGCTCTGCCCTATATTACAATTTATTTTACTTTACAAGTTTTTTTGTTGACAACACCTTTATTTATTTCTGATGAACAGCATACTCGATCGACAGCTTCTCAGATCTCCAGAAAAAAATCAATTTATTTAGTTCATTTTGGGGCTAATTGAAATCTTGGATAAACAATATATCAATAACGTGGTGCGGGTGGGCCCATGATGACGGGCGAAGGAGTTCGAGCCAAGGACGCTCATTGACAGCTTCATTAGGAATACAAAAGCGCGCGCGCGGCGGCGGACCGTCGATAAAAACGTTGACGCGTCGGAATGGGGCAAAGGCAAAAAAGATACGGCTCAGTTTTGTTTTTTTTTTTTTCATTTTTTTAAACATCCGTATTACGTGCGCAATTAAGCATGGTGTAATAAATAATTATGCCTTGATAAATTAAAATAAAAAATGTAAACTTTTTTCAATTTGGTGTTTAGCCACTAAACTTGATTTCAGCAATAAGTAGAGTATTTCGTTTTTAATTTCATAAGGTCGTTCTAAATGTTAAAAGAACCTATACCATTGTTATACCCATCCTAAAGTTGTGAAAATACTTTCCAATTTTCTAATTTATGATACTTAAGAAAAATTTAAATAATTTTTTCATTAATCTTACGGATAGAATTTTTATGAGCATGTACGTTAATTTAGTTATAAAAGGACTTCACAGAGTTTTTATGATTATGAAAGTAGAAAATCTCAAATCTAATACCATCTCTTTAAAACACGCTGTCTAAATATTATATACTACTATACTCCTCGACAGAAGCCCGCAAAAAATCCGATATCATCTGTTTAGACGACGACAGTGAGATGAATCTTCCTCATGAAATCAGGAAAACTACTGAACGCAATGCATTTAAGCATAAAATGAAAAAAATATACCTGGCTAAGTTGGCAGAGTAATCGAAGCTTTAGTTATCTATATCTTTAGTTATATAAATATAAATGAATAATATTTTTAATGTATGTATTATATTTTACCAGATAATTGTACGTCTACATATATTGTAATGTATGTATGTAAATTCATGTGATATTTATTTATTTATATTTCGTTATATAAATATCGTTTCTTTTGAAATTTTATGCATCTGCCTCTATCCTCTCTACGTCATCCGTAAGTTGGCTGGTAGAGAAAGCCCCAGGCATTAAGTCCGCCTATACACAATTTTGTGTTAAAGTTTTAATTAATGAATAAATAAGAAGTCTAAATAAATAACTAAATATGAACTCTTCGATAGAAATTTTTAAATGCAAATCAACACTTAAAATATGCTGGCACTAAATGACGGAACAAGCATTGAACATAAAATCTTTAAGAATAGCTATTAATTCGAAAACCTTAACATCGATACACGAACTTTAATCAACAGTTGCCCAACACGAAATTTGTCGCGTAGGAGAATCATATTACATATTTAATGCCATAGTAATTAGTGATGTGCCGGATCGGTAAAATATCCGCGGATACGGATCCGAATACGGAATTTTTGGTGCCAAGACCCGCGGATACGGATACGGATCTGCACTGTTATACTTTATTAAACTGTTCAAAAAGATTTAAACATTATATGATGGTTGATTTAGTACCTTAGATTTATGTGCTATTTGTATGGTACCTTACTATAATATATATATTTGGACTATAAAACGCCGTATATTTGATTACAAGAAATTAAGTAATTATTCAATTAGAATTAAACAAGTTTTCATTGCTACCTAATTCTCTGTATGTAGAATTTCATGTGTGTATTGAAAATTAATAAGTTAAAATATCCGCAAAAATCCTCAGGAAAAGTAACAGGACAGATCTTTCTTTTCCCTCGGATATCCGCGGATACGGATTCCCATCTTCTGCTGCACATTTACGGCCGCGCTCGCCCGAGGAAATACCACCGTCCTTTATAAAGTCGGCAAAAAATAAAGTATGCTTGACTTTTGGGGATGCCGGATGGCCATGTCTAATTCTTTCTATTCCCACTCCTATCCCCTCCAAATCCCTAATCCCGACCCCATCCTATCCGATAAACCTATTTTATCCGATTTCTAAGTTTGACGCGCTCGAAACTTTACAGATGTTGCGTGTATCAATGGGTCACTTACCATCCGGTGAACTGTCTACTTGTTTATCTTCCTTTAAATAAACACAAATAAAAACAGATCCGGATATCTGGTACATCACTAACAGTAATATATGTAAATGGTAGTGCCGACGATTTTACAACTACAATTCATTCATTAGAAGCGAATGAATGGTGCATACCAGTCCGCCCACTCGTCTCACGGTTAAGGCACTTGAACCATAGTCGACAGATCGTCTGGATGGTTCAATTATAACTTATATTGTTCTGGTATTGTTTTATCCGGTTCATAATACTTGACGGGCAGACAATGGCCTAAAGCGGTAGACGATGATTTAAAAAGTAGTAACTGATATAGTCGAATGATATACTTTTTGGAAGTGTTAGCATAACGTCTTTTGCTGCACTTATACGTCTGCGCTCGCCCGGGGAAGTACCAAAGTACCCTTTATAAAGTAGGCATAAAATAAAGTATGCATAATTTTTGGGAAACCGGATGGCCATATCTACCCTTGCTTTTCTTACATTTGTCCCCTCCGAATCCTTAGTCCTGATCCAATCCTATCCAATAAACCTATTCTATCCGGATATTGCGTGTGTCTATGGACGACGGGGCTTATCATCAGGTGAACCGTCCGCTCGTTTGTGTTTCTTGCTCCTTCCATAAAAAATACTATCGTCAAGAAAGTATATAAAACGACAAAAGTTAAGAAAAACCTTGTATTTGCAAGGTGTATAGAAATTACTCGCCCCTAGCAGCCAATTTAAGTAACGAACGACGGTTCTCAATTCGAATGTTTATATTTTTTTTATGTAAATATGTTCATATATCTTCGCCATTTATGAACAGATTTTAAAAATTATTTTTGTCATGTTATAGGGTATTCTATCGAAATGGTGCCATAAAATTTTCAGGAAGCTCGGTTCAGTTGTTTTTCTTTGAAATCAAAATAACAAAATTGACTTTATGTATGTTTGCGCGTCATTTATTAACCAATTTTAAAAAATACATAGCAGTTTCTTAATAGTAGTAATTATAGAGCATTCATTATAAATAGTCCCTTAAATCCAGTACAATTATTTAAAAAAAAATGCTTCATTAGTTTGCTTTTTAAATAAAAAGAACAAAATTTAGGAATGTTTACACACGCAACTTGAGAAGTGATTTAAAAATATTTTTTATCCGATAGGACACTTCCACAATGGTCCTACAATTTATTTTTTACAAAAAATGGGATTAGTGGTTTGTTTTCAAAATCAAAATAATTTTTTGTTATTTTCCGTGAAGATAAACTTATACTTATCGGGTGTAATGGTATTTTTTATTAAATTACTCATCTCCTGTGTTTACGGAATTTAAAATGTCATGTAATTGCGCAATCACTGGATATGCGCATGATATATTCTTAACCAAAAGACAAAAAGAACCACTCTGTAGGAACTTTAAATCGAAATAAAAATGTCATTTAAGACATTTCCGTTATTTTATTACGATCTTTAAAACACAGCTAAACGCTCACTTAAGTTTTTTCAACGTGTTTAAAAAACGGATTTAAGGCGAGGTTTTTAAAGCTAATGCTGCCAATCCATGTGCGAAAGAAAGAACCGTCCTCAAACGTACTAGAATGACAAGGACAGCGATCACGACGCCGTGGTGCGTTCGGAACGGGGCGGGGGCGAATGGTGCCGTAAAATCGTTAATTTTGAGAAAAAAGCAATCCTGTTGTATAATATTGACAATATTATTACCGACACTGCTCACACCATAACAGACGCTTATTTTAGTTTGATTTTCTATTCGATAAATTTCGTACAACTTAATTAATATTGGTTTTAAGATGACGAATAGCGGTATGTTTGGCATTTTTTTTCTATCGGATAAAGTTTATCCAATAGTGTAACGGACATCCGACGGAGTGGTTATTTTTTTTACATTTTTATAATGTAGTATTGCAAAATAAAACCGTTTACAAAAACACATTTCTAGGAAAACTCCGCCTTAAGTTTTTTCAACGTGTTTAAAAAGCGGACTTAAGACGACCGAGTGATTGAAGTATTGGCGCCTAAAATAAATGAGGAGCGCATTTTTTGCGACACTCCAAATTCTTTTGACTGGTTATAAACTTGTTGTCGATAAATGTGTCGTGACCGTATAATAATTAATAGACATGCTTGTGACGCAAAACGTTTAAACAAAAAACGGAACAAGTTGCAAATCGGCTTTGTTGATTTCGATGTCAGCAACCGTTGCAAAAATATTTAACTTTAAATGGAAAATAAAGAATATTTTTAACCAACTTCAAATAAGGAGAAAGGTTCTCAATTTGAATGTTTCTGTAGTTTACATATATTCACGCATATGTCCGTCATTTATTAACCGATTTAAAAAATCTTTTTTTATGGGGTATGCTTCAGAAATGATCCCGCAAACATCAAATAATCGGTTCAGTGATGATCAGAATCTCCGTCGTTCATGTCGTTATTATATATAAAAAAAATATCTGATAGGGTATTAAATATAAATATATATATAATATATCAAAATATCTCTCTTTCGAGATGGTCCCCTAAAATTAAAAAAAAATCAGTTTAGTAGTTTGTTTTTTAAATCAAAATAACAAAGATGGGGAATGTTCGCACATACTCCGCCACTTATTAACTGATTTTAAATGGTTTTCTTTATCCTTCTAAAATGTTCCTATAAAATTTTCATGAAAATCAGATTAGCAGTTTGTTTTTAAAATCAAAATAACGGAGAGGATATGTTCCGAAAATACACTTTCGATGCGTTTTTTTTTTCTTTTTACTGTCTAAATTTAAATTACATATAATTATACAAATATCATTAGAAAACAACTAAGGTTTGAAACAATGCTTAAAAAATCTAAGTAAACATCATTTAAAGTCGATTTTTTTTAATTTTCCGTGAAAAAAAACTTATACAACAATTTTCCATGCACAGTTTAAAAAAAACGCAAAAACATTTTGATCATATTTTCTCTATAACATCAATTTATATATCAAGCAAGTTTGTAAAAGCTGCGGTTTAAAAACCACCTAACCGCATTACCGGAAACAGGCTGCAGCGAAATTAAATTCGGCGTTCCCTCCGACCTTTCAGCGCTTTAAAGCGAAAAATTATTTTTCATCCGCGCTGCGCCCTTCATTTTTAATTGCCCGCGAAAGATATTTTCATGGCGCGAATGCCTCCCGACGGCGGCAAAAAGGTCGGTAACGGTGTTCCGAATTCGAAAATGTCATGCTCCAACGACCGGAATTGTCGGACGCCATTACGAGTGGGTTGCCAGTTGATAAATCGCAATGTCAATGTGTTGGAAGAAGAACGGAAGGCATTTGTACACAAAAAAAACCTTTTCGCGCATTTTGTGTTATTTGGCATGATTAAAGTACCTATATTCGGATAAAGCTAGAACATATTTAATAAATATGAATCACAAGCAATTAATATTTTACAAATTTATACTACCCGTACTATTTAAAATACTATTATGGAGTTACATGTACGCCATTTTATTTTTTAATTATTTAATGCTAATAAATTTTATGAAGGGAAAGTTGAACGGACGGAAAATTTCATCGATTACAAGCTCCCAACAATGTTTCCTTTGGCATGTATATAACATGATAAAATTTAAGATCAAATTTTTACACCAGCTGTGGACAAATTCTTTAATTCAGAATGAAGTATCATAAGTTTGGTTTTTATTTAAGATTATAATTGAACCGTGGCAGCTCAGTGTCCAGGCGCTTGCCTTCAATTTTGTTTACTCAAGGCGAACCTTAGTTCGATCCTCGACGCCCATTACCAATTAAATTGTTAATTTTCTAATTCCAATTTTAAGTCTCATTTACCACATCCTCTGCGGTGAAAGAAAACATTGTGAGGGAACCTGCATACCTAAGAAATTTCTGAAATATGTGAGGTCCGCCAATCCGCACTTGGGCTGCGTAGACTATGCCCTATACCCTCTAGAGGAGGCCTTTACCGAGAAGTAGGATAATTAAAAGAAGAACATAAAAGCTCTTGTGATGTAACAATAAACTGCTACAAAAAACACAGTTTACGTAAAAAAAACACGATTGTGTGTCAACATTATTATAATGCGTACACCATAGCGTGCATGTTATGCACCATTAATGTCTATGGTCATACCATAAATTTGTTGACGGTTGCACCGTCGGTCAAGTTGGCTCAAGGAATGCGGTGATATCTGTTAGATAACTTTCAATCTTTGTACATCACATTTAGAGTTGTAATAGATATATATACAGGGTGGGGGAAGTATAACACGACATTCAAATTAACCACGTATAGGGATGAACATACCGACAAAATCAATCCTATATTATGAATTGTTAGTCACAAATCACTACTATATTATTGTTTTTAACAACTTTGACGGGCTATATCTGTTACTAGGCAATCTTGAAATTGTGCAAAACCTTCACATCGGTAAAGACATCGCTTAAACAATTGACAGATAAGAAACCTATGTCAAATGTTGACTGTTTTTTATTGCCATTTAGTTTGTTGTTAAAAAAATTGAACTTACGCTTTAATATTTTATTTTTAACCGACTTCAAAAAAGCAAGAAAGTTCTCAATTCGAATGTTTCTACATTTTTTTAATGTATGATCGTGCATATCTCGGCTATTTAATTAAAATTCTTTTTTTATCTATTAGGATATTCTTCCGGAATGTTGCCATAAAATTTTCAAAAAATCGGTTCAGTACTTTTTCTTTTGAATAAAATAATTAAAATTGAAAGTTTGTATTTTTGCGCTTATCTCCGTCATTTATGAACAAATTTTAAAAATTATTTTTTTTATACGAGAGAACATTCTTCGTAGACAGTCCTACAAAATGTTCAAAAAATCAGTGTATTAGCTTACTTTTAAATAAAAATACCAAAATTTAGGGATGTTCGAACATAGATATGTATGTTCGAACATCCCTAAATTTTGAACCCTATAAACCTGTATTGAAAAAAAGATTTTCATTTAATGTCATACACCCAACCCTGTGTATTCGTATGTAAATTGTTACATAATCTCATTGCCGCTTGCGAATTGCCTTCTTTAGGCGCACTAACGCTTTATCTCGATATTAACAGCTTCTAAATACGTCGCGTATCGATTTATCGACGATGTAGCTGTAAAAACACCCGTAAAGCGAGCTCCAGCCGCTTTTGAAAGCGTCTCGTGTGATAAATGCCGAATTATATGAACGGCTAAGCGATTTGAATGTGGAATTCCGTGCGATATTTTTTTTAATTTAGTGAGATAGGATGTAAACTACGTATCTTGTTACATAAAGCCAGTTCTTGAATTCTAGAAAACGATCTGGACTGGGCCTAGGCCCGTTTGCTGCAAAGAACATAATTAAAAAACTATAAAGTTTAACAACTTTATTTCCAATGATGTATGCAGAAAGTCTACTGTTTTAGAGGTTGTGTACAGGATGTTGTATTTTTGGCGTCAGTCACTACGTACGAACAATCGATAATAATCCTTATTGACATTGTTTATTGTGTAAAATAGACAATTTTCAACAAGTTTATTTTCACAGAAATATGAAAAAAACCGACTTCAAACGTCTTAAAGTGTACTTTCGAAACTTATCTTTTCCGTCATTTTGATTTAAAAAAAAAACTGTAATGTGATTTTTATAAAAAAATTGCAGGACTATTGCAGTAATGTAGGGTATACTAAGAGATCAAAAAAAAATCTCATCAATTCATAAGTTGCGGCGATTTGTTGCGAACATTCTTAAATTTTGTTACTTTTATTTGATAAACAAACTGATGAACCGAAAAATATAAATTGGTTCATGAATGACGGAGATACACACAATATATAAAATCAATTCCGTTATTTTGATTTAGAAGAAAAACTACTAAACCGATTTTCATAAAAAAACTATGGGACCATTCCGAAAGAATAGCCTATAAGTTAAAAACAGAATGTTTAAAATCGGTTGATAAATGGCGGAGGTATGCGCGAACGAACATTAAAACAGTAAACATCAACTATAATTTGCCTTATATTTTAAATTCTATAAGTCTTATATGCATATCCTTTTTTGCTAATTTACTTTGAGATATTACACTATTTTTATATATAATTTTACACATTTTTACATATTTGAATGTACACTACTTTTGAGATATATACTATGTGTCAAAAGTTAATTTTCAAAAAAGCTTCAAATATAAATCGAACTACGGACCTCTAGCTAGGACAAAAAATTAGCTTATCCGTTCGGTAAACAGGATAGCATTGTGGACACGAGATGAAACATTTGATAGAACAATTGTTACAATTGAAGTGAAATCTTCGTACGGAGAGCGTCTACAAGAAAATTTACGAATTAGACTCAATTAATGGCGCCAACGCGCCACGCTTCCGCCGCGCTCAATTTCTTTTCATAATTTATAACCGGCCTGCGTCCTAACTATCGAGTTTTGTCTAGCCAGTGTTTTTATTTTGGTTTTTAATTAATCCGCAGCTTCAAACATAAATACTTCATAGTAAGCCAGATAGAGATCTTCTTTTTAATTAAAATTTAAAGGCATGTATGATTTAAGTCGCTCGCTACAATTATATATACAATCAAGAAACTACAATTAAAGAAGTAGTTCTTATATAGGATATAAAAGATTAAATTAGGCAATAAAATAGCAATAGAATTTTAAAAGCGTTTTGCAAAAGATGTCGCCCATTAAAAATATCACACATTCTTGCAAAATTTTTAGCGTTTAATTATCTTAAACTCTTGTATGTATGAGTATGTCATGGATTTGTTTACTAACTTGTATTTATGTATATAGATGACAAGATATATAATTTATGAGAAAATATATAGCTTTATATAAAAAAAAAAGATTTTTTTCATCGTTTAGGTTAGTGTGAACGTTTACATTTTTTTTTCAATATTATGTCTTATTGCACCTACCATATACACCCGCACACACACACACACACACACACGCACGCATACATACAAATACACGGTTTTATATGTATATATTCCATGCTATCAACAATTATTCTTTTTGTTACAGAATTATCCTTCTAACAATGTAAGTACCGCAACAATTCGGTAAATCGAAAAGATATTTATTTATTTATTAAGGTTTACCAACAGTTGTTACACTTAACTTAAATTACAAAAATACATAGCAAAGCGTACAAACCAATTATAGGTAAACACTGCATGCACAAATATTTATGAAAAAAGCTACACT
>JAOCPS010047114.1:0-16782 GCA_025505425.1 Graphium colonna | reverse complement strand
ACTTTTGAACACTTTGACAAGGTGGTATAGAATAAAATATTTCATACAGCTATTACTGCACTTCTGCCGACCACGCTCGCTACTAGGTACCACCACTCTTCATTCAATAAAAAAAATTGATTGGTGATTTGCTTTCGATGTTGAAATGGAGCACTCGTACTGGACTGTCGTCCCATTTAGGTTATAAAATAAGGGTCATAGTTTCAGCCCAAACTTTCCACTAAATTAATTATTTCTTACCATTACGCCGTAAGTCCATCAGCTGATTGTATCAAGCGGACATTGACGGACGTCGCTACTCGAATGGAGGCTGTGTTTTAAATCTTTCCGATTTATCGGGATATTGTTAATTTTATAAGTAGCCCTAGTATACATAGAATTGCATTCACTCCTCTAGTTCAGTTGCAATTTGGAAAACTGTTGAAACAATATAAATATCGTAAAATTATAAAAATAAGTGGAAATTACATACAAAATATTACCATGTTTTGCAATTAAGATCTAAAACGTGAAAAAATTACTATATACATAGTAATTTTTTGGCGTTTTATAGTGATTTATCAAATTATTGCAATTAAATAAATGAAATTATTAATAATGTAAAAAATACTTTTGTTTTATGTCGAAAAAAAATCTCTCAATTTCATCCTTTTTTAAAATGCACAACTTAAATTTTAAAATGGAAGTGGCAACATTAAATTCCTTGCGTCTGTCAAAACGTTTGAACCTCAGTCGTTGCAAGCATTCTAGCAACTAGAAAGTAGACTAACTTTTCAAACACGCAATATCGATACCATAAGAAAACGGTTGCCACCTCGTATACACACACACACTCATTCGCAGGCAAATAAAAATGCTTTCATGCTTTCATTGTCCAAGGTGTACTCAAATTTGAAAATATCTATATTTTGAGCATTTTTTAAAATTAGGATGGTTTTTGTAAGGTAAAATTCTATAATGTCTATAAGGTACAAATTCTATATGTGTAACCGATCATCAAGGGAAACGTTATGGAAACCTGTTCCTAAAGAATCAACGCTTGATAACTTTCTAGCTTCCCTATTTTTTTAATACTGCCTAATGACATAGACTAACAGTATTACACTAATAAATTATCAGCTATATTCCAATCAATTATTACAAATAATACTTTTTACTGAATATTCTAATTATTAATTGACTTTGTACTGAATATTCTTTTACCGCATTACTTATTACTTTATACAAAGAATTAAAGTAAATTTATAATGGAAATATGAAAATAAATATTACAGTAGAAATATGTTACGTCAAGAATTCAATAAGGCACATATGAAATATTTTATCAAGAAAGAAAATTATGGAAAAAGCCACGGATGAAAAAGAAAATCTATTTTTGACCCTCACATCGTATTGTCGATTGTAACACCAAAATTGAGTTTTCGTAGAACCTAAGGTGATGGTGGGTTAGATGTATTTTATTTTTTACGATTCAAATCAAAGAAAACATAAAACAGTACTTCTAGGTGATCAATCAGCCTTTAACGATTAAATATATTAACGATATAACTTAGGATATCGTTAAAACATTTAATTAATGTTTGATAAAAATATTGTAGGACTATTATGGAAGCGTATAATACCCTATCAGATTGAAAAATATTTTTTTCAAATCAATTAATAAGTTTCGGAGATATGTGCGAACATTTCTAATTTTTTTTTTGAAAAGGAAGACAAACGAGCAGACGGTTCACCTGATGGTAAGCGATCCCGTCGCCCATAGACAATCAATCCGGAGAGTTACGAATGCATTGTCAACCTGGGAGATCGGATGAAATAGGTTTATTGCATAAGATGGGGTCAGAATTAAGAATTTGGAGAGGATAGGAATAGGAAAAGAAAAGGGTAGAAATGGCCATCCGGCATCCCCAAAAGTCATGCATATTTTATTTTATGCCGGCGGTGGTACTTCCCCGGGCGAGCACGGCCGTATAAGTGCAGCTGTAAAAAGTTATTATGCTCTACCACCTTCAAACATTTTGTAGATTTTATTTAAAAACAAATTAATGAACAATTTTTTTGTGACTATCGACGAAGAATTCTCTATTAAATAGAAATATATTTTTAATTGGTTCGTAAATGACGGAGATACGCGTAAAAATACATAAAATCTATTTTCTTATTTTGATTTCAAATAAAAACTGCGTAACTCATTTTCCTTAAAAAAAATATGGGACGAAAACATTTTAATTGAGATTCTTTCTCCCTTTTTTGTAGTCGGTAAAAAACACCACAACATACCTAGTATCGAAACTGAAATAAACAAATGACATTTGCAAATTGTGTTTCAAATAATTTCATGATATTATTTGACTTAGAATTCATAGAAAGCGGAATACATGTAAGTCGCTATTTATATTAGAAGACACTACTTTTATAAATAAATATAATGAAGTTTACCATCTAGAAATTTTCACAATACTTAGCTTATTGTGAAATTCAATTTGGACATTCTCGTATGTTCTCAATGATGTAGATAATTTAAACTTTATGTGTAAATAATTTAAGTTTAGTGTTACAAAAAGGAAGAGGAAAAAAAACTAAACATTTTGTTTTCAGTTTTTACTAGGCTTGTTTTTATTGTTAGTCTTATAAACAAATAGTTCGATAGTCATTTTAATTAATACAACAATGACAAGACCATCCCTACAATTTTTAAGAAAAAATAGAATTTGCATTATTATATTGAATTTCAAATCTGTGTTTTTATTAGCGATTTCTAATCTTTCACTTTTCTTGAATGTTTCGTTATCTTTTATGCTTTAAATATTCGTTTTATTGTCAATTTGACAGAAAGTCTTATAGCCAATTTGTACTATCCTATACTCAAAAAATATTTTACCATTATATAGAGCCTCTTAGATTTAATAAATTAATATTTACACTGATTTAATGTTATAGTCAACGCAGTTATAAATTTTTTTACTTAGGTTTTGGAATTGATTATTTAAATGTCCAACGTTAACAGTCCGTTTTATGACCCTATGTGTATTTGAATAAATATATTACCTTATGATACATATGAGTACTCATTAAATTTACTTAAAATAATCCAGCGCCGGATTTGAAGTGCAAAACCGATTAATCCTGAATGGTAGCGTGTGAATAAATTCGTGTTACAATTTGAATATCAATATTAAAAAAAATATCGATTTAAACATTTATGTTACACATAAAATTATTCTTTTTCTTTTTTTTTATTCACTTTTATTCCTTAAGTAGTTAATTGAAGAGTTTTTGTCTTAAATAACTGCACAGATATTATGTTTATTTACATTTATCACATAACATTATTTACTGTGCTCGTAACACTTTTAAAGCAGGAAAACACTGTTTCAAGCCTTAACGATGATAAATAATCACTGCCAGAGGAAATAAAAGAGGGTTTTTTGTCTATAAAATAGGGTTAGGCGCTTCATTAATGAATATAGTAATTTTAAATATATCATTTAATCATATTTTATTTAATCGAATACCAAAAGTTGTTTATATCACAATATAATTCTTGTTGTAATATTTTTTATCGTTAAAATTAATTAATGGGTTCATATGAAATTATGACAATCAGATACCAAATTGTGGGTAGATGATATTGTTCAGTTAAAATAAATTTAAAAATGAAGAGAAACTTCCATTAAGATCAGTGAAGTAGGCGAGTAATGGCAAGCAAATATAAATCTATAAATATTTAATACTACTGAGAACGTTAGTATGCCAAAGAAGATGTTTTAGAAATGTATGGTTTAGAATACATATGAAAGTAAATCACTGAGATATATATTTTTTTCGATATATTTTCATTAAAATGAAGTTATAAGTTTTATCAATAATAGGTAACACTGATCATAAATAAAACGACAATAACTAAAACGACTGTTTGATGTTAAACTCAAATGGAGTTAGCTGGTTTGCGAATCAAGGTATCGAGATGCATATCTGTAAAATATTATATATATCGTTAGCTTTCGGGTTCACGTTTCACAGAAAAGCATTATTGTTTTTGTGCAAAAGGTGCGCAAGCAATCTCATTAATACACGAAGCACACATGCTCACAGCCTGGATATTAACTATTATGCTAAAAAACTGTCATCACAAAGTGGTCTTTAACCGTCTTTAAAGTTCTACTCTTAAGTTACAGATGATCATGGGGCAGTGACGCTATGGACATAAAACAAACATTGCATATTCGTAGTACCATGAATACACATCACTTTCATGGAGTCAATTATTTATGAAAATATAAATTTATTAGAAGGATGTCAGGTTTGAATTTAAGTAAAATCAAGAAAGTTGATCCGTATAATTAAAAAGCCTGGTAATTTTGTGACTCAACTCAATTACAACGACGACGAGTTTTAATGGAAAATAATTATCATCGATAAAGAAAAAAGAAAAAACTATGAATTTACTTTAATTGCAAATAATACTTTGTGACGTAGAAAAATGTGGGTTTCTATTTGGTAAATTCGTAACATAAACATGCGAACCTAATTGTTAGATATATCAGACCAATTTATTATTGCGTACTTGACGATTACAATGAAACAAATAAAATTCTGCTTGTATCATACATGCGAGTTTCTGCACACTTATGATATGACTTTTTTCTTCTTCTTTACTTATGGTATGTATTTAAACTTTACGTTTTAGTTAATAACACGAGTCGTTAAATGTTGAAAAAGGCCGATTAAATCTTTCAAAGCAATTTCCGCTGAAGTCTCGTCTCACTTCATTGTTTATATATTTTATAGCTTTTGATAAATTTATTTATTTTTGTCAATATTATATTCTGTGTGGGTTCTATATGTATAAAAATCTCAATTTTGTACGCTTAATAAATGCTATCATATCTCTATATGTTACTGGTTTTGCAATGAAATTGTAGAATATTTTATTACATTGTATGTTTTATTTCTATTTCTATACTGATACCACTTTCAGAATATTTTTGGATTTCAATCATCTCATTCAGGACTTTTTGTGAGGACTATGCACTATAATAAACGTTAGCGCACTTGGAGGCATATAAATATAATGCATTAATTAATATGTCTTTAAGGTTTGGGTCCATATTTCTCTGCAAGTTATGAACCGATTTACATTTTTTTTATTAGAATGAATATAGTTACGACGTGGTCCCATATAGTTTTTTTAAACCTAAATAACTATTAAAAATGTATGTTGGTCATTTCATAATTTTCTGGGAAAAAAATGATTTTCTATATAACTTTTTCTGGAAAAAGAGTACCTTGCTGGCCTACTACGTCGTGCCGCATGCTCGATTGAACACTACAATTCGTGAGTGAATTGTAAATTTTGTATGCCGCAATGCCGTGGCGTTTTGAAATTCGAATATATTTCTAGACCTATATATAGTCTTACGTGAAGACATTGTTGTTAAAAACACGGACATGCTATCTGTCTTAGTGTCTTATTAATGTTTGGCACATACACTCACAATGTTTATTAATTACTTGAAAATCTTGTAAATTCTCATCCACAGGTCCTTCCTTATTCAACTCATGTTGTTTCATTCACATGAATACTACTTTTAATACTATTTCTACACTTATTATATGACAATGTTCCAAATGAATCCCATTCTTCGTGACTTAATAGTAGTCACAAAAGTTAATAAAAATATTATTAAAAGAGCGTAGAGTGCAAAACAATACATTTTCTATCATATTATATTCATTCGTAATTTTCTAATGTTGTAGAAATTGTCTAGGGTTATCGAACATACTTCATAATAAAGTAAACTCTCATAGTCTTTTAATTCTCCTGGCCTTGTATCAGCGTCCGTTTGCCTTCTTGAACTGTTCCACTTTGCCTGCCATCTATTGATATGAGATTGTTCTCGGATATGTTTGTCCTTTTTGACGACATCCGGCCAGTGTTCTATGATGCAGCAAATTGTAGAGCCTTGGACACAAGGTTGAGGCATTTATTTCCTACATATTCTGACAGTGTTTTGTAAGAGACAGTACCATCAGAGACGACTTTCCTCCAACTTATATGCTACGTCACGCATCCGAGGCTTCCGCCGATGTGCTCCTTATGGATTCCGCGTAACGCCACACAAGTTGCTGAACATGTCTTCCGAGGACAGGTAAAATCTCGCTGCCAATATTGTTTTAATATGGTATTATACTCTATTTACGATAAATATACTTTACACGTTTTCTTTAATGAGTAAATGATATTTTTGGAAATAATTAGTTTTCAAACGCTACCGATATGCATTCAATGTAACATTCATATGGATTATTACAAAAATAACCATCTGTGAACATATTAGGATATCCATTATTGTTTATCCCAAGCCACACTGATTTTTAAAAGAAGTTTAAGGTAAAGTAAACAAAAGGTTTGCGTGTACCAAAAACTAACAATAAAATAGAGAATATAAAAGTTATTTGAATAAGTTATTTTTTTGAATATACTTATTTTTTCAGTTGTATAGGCATGCAATGTTTTATTTTTCCCAAAAATGTTGGCAACCCTTAAACTCTCTGGCCGACTGAATTATTCGATTCCTCTTTGTATCAAATGTCATTCTTTGAACATTTGTATGGAGTAATTGATATCTTATTGTTTTTATCAAATACACGTATATTAATAGTTATATTTAGGGAATAATTTAATAAACAGATTGTTTTCATCAAACGATATCATCAAATGCATTTCTACCATTTATTTTATGTTTGAAAAGTTGATTTTCGAAAATAAATAAAATAGTTTTTAGCGAGATACATTTTCTCATGTGACGAATAAATGGAAAAAGAGATTATCATATCTTTATTTCTAAAGAACTAATAATTTTTACGATTAAGTGAAGATTTTTTTTTTGGTGAAAAATCCATTATGGATACCTTCGACTTTTCAAGAGGAAATCAAGGTTATGTCGGTTTCGCATCGACTAAAAGCCTACTGATTTCAATCTGCTCTAATGGAAAATTACGATATCTCTAATTCGTAACACTATCTAAGTTTGTATCTATTGTTTCCATCTTGTATCACTATACGTTTGAAGGCCTAAGATCGTCTCGATTCAGGAAAATTGTAGGTACAAAAAAAATTTAAATGTCACGCTCAAAGTTTTATTGTTGGTGGACATCGAGTCACGATACTATAATAATGACAAATTGCTTGTTGAAAAGAAAAGTTAAGAAGAATCATTTGTAATTAAACAGTTGAATTTCTTGAAAATAAGATATTGATGATACTTTTAAAAAGTAGAATAATGAAAAAAAATATTGTTCTTCAGATCGATTTACGTCTTAAAACCTAAGTGATGTGATGACAATAAGCATAATTTCGAAATAATTTAAAGGATAGCATGAAAATATTTTAAGAAATGTAATTAAAAATTTTGATCTTATTGAGAAATAATTTTCAAATAACTGAGAAGTTCATTACGAGTTTTAGATCTAAAGAAATTTAACTTGCATATCAAAGAAAATCAAAAAAAGTGAATTATTTTAGGTCTAATGTTGTTGTTATTTTAAAAAAATCTTACACTAAATGATTTTTATGACTAGATTTAAATTAATTGTCATTTTTTCACTGTTTTCGACATATCTTTATTATGTGAATCAATTTTGTGTATGAGTTTCAGGAAATGTTTGAAATTTATTGAGTATGAAATCGAGATGATACGACGATAGTGTAAATATTGATGGATTAACAGTATCTAGACTGTAATTTGCCTTAGTTTGCTTATTTACTTACTTTTTTATCAAAAATTAATTAGACTTTCTAACTTCAAATATTACACAGAGGCCTAGCTCATAAGATTAAAAACAAACACCTATGCATCATAATCTTCAATAGGTTTTCCCTTATTCCATGAAGCAAAGCACTAGCTACGAAATAAATTTTCTACAAATAACACAAAATTTTATTTAAGTTCTTAGTATTATAGGATTTTGCTTAAATAAATGAAGTGTGTGAAATGTAATCTAGTGTTATGTAATTTTATAATTATGTGATTATGTCAATTTCAGTAAAATACCAGGCAGTATCCTCAAAAACCATTAATTTACGCTTACTGTATGTCTAAATCTTAATAAAAAAATTGATTACACTAAAAATGCTTCTATTAAGATAAAGAGCTATAATAAGAAAAATAACGTGAATTTGATTTTTATTACTTACAAACTATTTCCTGACCTATCGCCCGCGTAAAAAGTCCCTCTTCTAATCCTTTTGTCTAAAATTTTAATATTAAACCCGGTATTTGATATTGTTATGGAAAAAAATTACGTAAGTCAAATTAAACTTCACATAGCGACTCCATAATTATGGACGCGAAATCTAATTTAGGTTACGAAATGATATCAACATAATTATGTTGATATCATTTCGTAACCTAAATTAGATTTCGCGTCCATAATTATGGAGTCGCTATGTGAAGTTTAATTTGACTTACGTAATTTTTTTCCATAACAATATCAAATACCGGGTTTAATATTAAAATTTTAGACAAAAGGATTAGAAGAGGGACTTTTTACGCGGGCGATAGGTCAGGAAATAGTTTGTAAGTAATAAAAATCAAATTCACGTTATTTTTCTTATTATAGCTCTTTATCTTAATAGAAGCATTTTTAGTGTAATCAATTTTTTTATTAAGATTTAGACATACAGTAAGCGTAAATTAATGGTTTTTGAGGATACTGCCTGGTATTTTACTGAAATTGACATAATCACATAATTATAAAATTACATAACACTAGATTACATTTCACACACTTCATTTATTTAAGCAAAATCCTATAATACTAAGAACTTAAATAAAATTTTGTGTTATTTGTAGAAAATTTATTTCGTAGCTAGTGCTTTGCTTCATGGAATAAGGGAAAACCTATTGAAGATTATGATGCATAGGTGTTTGTTTTTAATCTTATGAGCTAGGCCTCTGTGTAATATTTGAAGTTAGAAAGTCTAATTAATTTTTGATAAAAAAGTAAGTAAATAAGCAAACTAAGGCAAATTACAGTCTAGATACTGTTAATCCATCAATATTTACACTATCGTCGTATCATCTCGATTTCATACTCAATAAATTTCAAACATTTCCTGAAACTCATACACAAAATTGATTCACATAATAAAGATATGTCGAAAACAGTGAAAAAATGACAATTAATTTAAATCTAGTCATAAAAATCATTTAGTGTAAGATTTTTTTAAAATAACAACAACATTAGACCTAAAATAATTCACTTTTTTTGATTTTCTTTGATATGCAAGTTAAATTTCTTTAGATCTAAAACTCGTAATGAACTTCTCAGTTATTTGAAAATTATTTCTCAATAAGATCAAAATTTTTAATTACATTTCTTAAAATATTTTCATGCTATCCTTTAAATTATTTCGAAATTATGCTTATTGTCATCACATCACTTAGGTTTTAAGACGTAAATCGATCTGAAGAACAATATTTTTTTTCATTATTCTACTTTTTAAAAGTATCATCAATATCTTATTTTCAAGAAATTCAACTGTTTAATTACAAATGATTCTTCTTAACTTTTCTTTTCAACAAGCAATTTGTCATTATTATAGTATCGTGACTCGATGTCCACCAACAATAAAACTTTGAGCGTGACATTTAAATTTTTTTTGTACCTACAATTTTCCTGAATCGAGACGATCTTAGGCCTTCAAACGTATAGTGATACAAGATGGAAACAATAGATACAAACTTAGATAGTGTTACGAATTAGAGATATCGTAATTTTCCATTAGAGCAGATTGAAATCAGTAGGCTTTTAGTCGATGCGAAACCGACATAACCTTGATTTCCTCTTGAAAAGTCGAAGGTATCCATAATGGATTTTTCACCAAAAAAAAAATCTTCACTTAATCGTAAAAATTATTAGTTCTTTAGAAATAAAGATATGATAATCTCTTTTTCCATTTATTCGTCACATGAGAAAATGTATCTCGCTAAAAACTATTTTATTTATTTTCGAAAATCAACTTTTCAAACATAAAATAAATGGTAGAAATGCATTTGATGATATCGTTTGATGAAAACAATCTGTTTATTAAATTATTCCCTAAATATAACTATTAATATACGTGTATTTGATAAAAACAATAAGATATCAATTACTCCATACAAATGTTCAAAGAATGACATTTGATACAAAGAGGAATCGAATAATTCAGTCGGCCAGAGAGTTTAAGGGTTGCCAACATTTTTGGGAAAAATAAAACATTGCATGCCTATACAACTGAAAAAATAAGTATATTCAAAAAAATAACTTATTCAAATAACTTTTATATTCTCTATTTTATTGTTAGTTTTTGGTACACGCAAACCTTTTGTTTACTTTACCTTAAACTTCTTTTAAAAATCAGTGTGGCTTGGGATAAACAATAATGGATATCCTAATATGTTCACAGATGGTTATTTTTGTAATAATCCATATGAATGTTACATTGAATGCATATCGGTAGCGTTTGAAAACTAATTATTTCCAAAAATATCATTTACTCATTAAAGAAAACGTGTAAAGTATATTTATCGTAAATAGAGTATAATACCATATTAAAACAATATTGGCAGCGAGATTTTACCTGTCCTCGGAAGACATGTTCAGCAACTTGTGTGGCGTTACGCGGAATCCATAAGGAGCACATCGGCGGAAGCCTCGGATGCGTGACGTAGCATATAAGTTGGAGGAAAGTCGTCTCTGATGGTACTGTCTCTTACAAAACACTGTCAGAATATGTAGGAAATAAATGCCTCAACCTTGTGTCCAAGGCTCTACAATTTGCTGCATCATAGAACACTGGCCGGATGTCGTCAAAAAGGACAAACATATCCGAGAACAATCTCATATCAATAGATGGCAGGCAAAGTGGAACAGTTCAAGAAGGCAAACGGACGCTGATACAAGGCCAGGAGAATTAAAAGACTATGAGAGTTTACTTTATTATGAAGTATGTTCGATAACCCTAGACAATTTCTACAACATTAGAAAATTACGAATGAATATAATATGATAGAAAATGTATTGTTTTGCACTCTACGCTCTTTTAATAATATTTTTATTAACTTTTGTGACTACTATTAAGTCACGAAGAATGGGATTCATTTGGAACATTGTCATATAATAAGTGTAGAAATAGTATTAAAAGTAGTATTCATGTGAATGAAACAACATGAGTTGAATAAGGAAGGACCTGTGGATGAGAATTTACAAGATTTTCAAGTAATTAATAAACATTGTGAGTGTATGTGCCAAACATTAATAAGACACTAAGACAGATAGCATGTCCGTGTTTTTAACAACAATGTCTTCACGTAAGACTATATATAGGTCTAGAAATATATTCGAATTTCAAAACGCCACGGCATTGCGGCATACAAAATTTACAATTCACTCACGAATTGTAGTGTTCAATCGAGCATGCGGCACGACGTAGTAGGCCAGCAAGGTACTCTTTTTCCAGAAAAAGTTATATAGAAAATCATTTTTTTCCCAGAAAATTATGAAATGACCAACATACATTTTTAATAGTTATTTAGGTTTAAAAAAACTATATGGGACCACGTCGTAACTATATTCATTCTAATAAAAAAAATGTAAATCGGTTCATAACTTGCAGAGAAATATGGACCCAAACCTTAAAGACATATTAATTAATGCATTATATTTATATGCCTCCAAGTGCGCTAACGTTTATTATAGTGCATAGTCCTCACAAAAAGTCCTGAATGAGATGATTGAAATCCAAAAATATTCTGAAAGTGGTATCAGTATAGAAATAGAAATAAAACATACAATGTAATAAAATATTCTACAATTTCATTGCAAAACCAGTAACATATAGAGATATGATAGCATTTATTAAGCGTACAAAATTGAGATTTTTATACATATAGAACCCACACAGAATATAATATTGACAAAAATAAATAAATTTATCAAAAGCTATAAAATATATAAACAATGAAGTGAGACGAGACTTCAGCGGAAATTGCTTTGAAAGATTTAATCGGCCTTTTTCAACATTTAACGACTCGTGTTATTAACTAAAACGTAAAGTTTAAATACATACCATAAGTAAAGAAGAAGAAAAAAGTCATATCATAAGTGTGCAGAAACTCGCATGTATGATACAAGCAGAATTTTATTTGTTTCATTGTAATCGTCAAGTACGCAATAATAAATTGGTCTGATATATCTAACAATTAGGTTCGCATGTTTATGTTACGAATTTACCAAATAGAAACCCACATTTTTCTACGTCACAAAGTATTATTTGCAATTAAAGTAAATTCATAGTTTTTTCTTTTTTCTTTATCGATGATAATTATTTTCCATTAAAACTCGTCGTCGTTGTAATTGAGTTGAGTCACAAAATTACCAGGCTTTTTAATTATACGGATCAACTTTCTTGATTTTACTTAAATTCAAACCTGACATCCTTCTAATAAATTTATATTTTCATAAATAATTGACTCCATGAAAGTGATGTGTATTCATGGTACTACGAATATGCAATGTTTGTTTTATGTCCATAGCGTCACTGCCCCATGATCATCTGTAACTTAAGAGTAGAACTTTAAAGACGGTTAAAGACCACTTTGTGATGACAGTTTTTTAGCATAATAGTTAATATCCAGGCTGTGAGCATGTGTGCTTCGTGTATTAATGAGATTGCTTGCGCACCTTTTGCACAAAAACAATAATGCTTTTCTGTGAAACGTGAACCCGAAAGCTAACGATATATATAATATTTTACAGATATGCATCTCGATACCTTGATTCGCAAACCAGCTAACTCCATTTGAGTTTAACATCAAACAGTCGTTTTAGTTATTGTCGTTTTATTTATGATCAGTGTTACCTATTATTGATAAAACTTATAACTTCATTTTAATGAAAATATATCGAAAAAAATATATATCTCAGTGATTTACTTTCATATGTATTCTAAACCATACATTTCTAAAACATCTTCTTTGGCATACTAACGTTCTCAGTAGTATTAAATATTTATAGATTTATATTTGCTTGCCATTACTCGCCTACTTCACTGATCTTAATGGAAGTTTCTCTTCATTTTTAAATTTATTTTAACTGAACAATATCATCTACCCACAATTTGGTATCTGATTGTCATAATTTCATATGAACCCATTAATTAATTTTAACGATAAAAAATATTACAACAAGAATTATATTGTGATATAAACAACTTTTGGTATTCGATTAAATAAAATATGATTAAATGATATATTTAAAATTACTATATTCATTAATGAAGCGCCTAACCCTATTTTATAGACAAAAAACCCTCTTTTATTTCCTCTGGCAGTGATTATTTATCATCGTTAAGGCTTGAAACAGTGTTTTCCTGCTTTAAAAGTGTTACGAGCACAGTAAATAATGTTATGTGATAAATGTAAATAAACATAATATCTGTGCAGTTATTTAAGACAAAAACTCTTCAATTAACTACTTAAGGAATAAAAGTGAATAAAAAAAAAGAAAAAGAATAATTTTATGTGTAACATAAATGTTTAAATCGATATTTTTTTTAATATTGATATTCAAATTGTAACACGAATTTATTCACACGCTACCATTCAGGATTAATCGGTTTTGCACTTCAAATCCGGCGCTGGATTATTTTAAGTAAATTTAATGAGTACTCATATGTATCATAAGGTAATATATTTATTCAAATACACATAGGGTCATAAAACGGACTGTTAACGTTGGACATTTAAATAATCAATTCCAAAACCTAAGTAAAAAAATTTATAACTGCGTTGACTATAACATTAAATCAGTGTAAATATTAATTTATTAAATCTAAGAGGCTCTATATAATGGTAAAATATTTTTTGAGTATAGGATAGTACAAATTGGCTATAAGACTTTCTGTCAAATTGACAATAAAACGAATATTTAAAGCATAAAAGATAACGAAACATTCAAGAAAAGTGAAAGATTAGAAATCGCTAATAAAAACACAGATTTGAAATTCAATATAATAATGCAAATTCTATTTTTTCTTAAAAATTGTAGGGATGGTCTTGTCATTGTTGTATTAATTAAAATGACTATCGAACTATTTGTTTATAAGACTAACAATAAAAACAAGCCTAGTAAAAACTGAAAACAAAATGTTTAGTTTTTTTTCCTCTTCCTTTTTGTAACACTAAACTTAAATTATTTACACATAAAGTTTAAATTATCTACATCATTGAGAACATACGAGAATGTCCAAATTGAATTTCACAATAAGCTAAGTATTGTGAAAATTTCTAGATGGTAAACTTCATTATATTTATTTATAAAAGTAGTGTCTTCTAATATAAATAGCGACTTACATGTATTCCGCTTTCTATGAATTCTAAGTCAAATAATATCATGAAATTATTTGAAACACAATTTGCAAATGTCATTTGTTTATTTCAGTTTCGATACTAGGTATGTTGTGGTGTTTTTTACCGACTACAAAAAAGGGAGAAAGAATCTCAATTAAAATGTTTTCGTCCCATATTTTTTTTAAGGAAAATGAGTTACGCAGTTTTTATTTGAAATCAAAATAAGAAAATAGATTTTATGTATTTTTACGCGTATCTCCGTCATTTACGAACCAATTAAAAATATATTTCTATTTAATAGAGAATTCTTCGTCGATAGTCACAAAAAAATTGTTCATTAATTTGTTTTTAAATAAAATCTACAAAATGTTTGAAGGTGGTAGAGCATAATAACTTTTTACAGCTGCACTTATACGGCCGTGCTCGCCCGGGGAAGTACCACCGCCGGCATAAAATAAAATATGCATGACTTTTGGGGATGCCGGATGGCCATTTCTACCCTTTTCTTTTCCTATTCCTATCCTCTCCAAATTCTTAATTCTGACCCCATCTTATGCAATAAACCTATTTCATCCGATCTCCCAGGTTGACAATGCATTCGTAACTCTCCGGATTGATTGTCTATGGGCGACGGGATCGCTTACCATCAGGTGAACCGTCTGCTCGTTTGTCTTCCTTTTCAAAAAAAAAATTAGAAATGTTCGCACATATCTCCGAAACTTATTAATTGATTTGAAAAAAATATTTTTCAATCTGATAGGGTATTATACGCTTCCATAATAGTCCTACAATATTTTTATCAAACATTAATTAAATGTTTTAACGATATCCTAAGTTATATCGTTAATATATTTAATCGTTAAAGGCTGATTGATCACCTAGAAGTACTGTTTTATGTTTTCTTTGATTTGAATCGTAAAAAATAAAATACATCTAACCCACCATCACCTTAGGTTCTACGAAAACTCAATTTTGGTGTTACAATCGACAATACGATGTGAGGGTCAAAAATAGATTTTCTTTTTCATCCGTGGCTTTTTCCATAATTTTCTTTCTTGATAAAATATTTCATATGTGCCTTATTGAATTCTTGACGTAACATATTTCTACTGTAATATTTATTTTCATATTTCCATTATAAATTTACTTTAATTCTTTGTATAAAGTAATAAGTAATGCGGTAAAAGAATATTCAGTACAAAGTCAATTAATAATTAGAATATTCAGTAAAAAGTATTATTTGTAATAATTGATTGGAATATAGCTGATAATTTATTAGTGTAATACTGTTAGTCTATGTCATTAGGCAGTATTAAAAAAATAGGGAAGCTAGAAAGTTATCAAGCGTTGATTCTTTAGGAACAGGTTTCCATAACGTTTCCCTTGATGATCGGTTACACATATAGAATTTGTACCTTATAGACATTATAGAATTTTACCTTACAAAAACCATCCTAATTTTAAAAAATGCTCAAAATATAGATATTTTCAAATTTGAGTACACCTTGGACAATGAAAGCATGAAAGCATTTTTATTTGCCTGCGAATGAGTGTGTGTGTGTATACGAGGTGGCAACCGTTTTCTTATGGTATCGATATTGCGTGTTTGAAAAGTTAGTCTACTTTCTAGTTGCTAGAATGCTTGCAACGACTGAGGTTCAAACGTTTTGACAGACGCAAGGAATTTAATGTTGCCACTTCCATTTTAAAATTTAAGTTGTGCATTTTAAAAAAGGATGAAATTGAGAGATTTTTTTTCGACATAAAACAAAAGTATTTTTTACATTATTAATAATTTCATTTATTTAATTGCAATAATTTGATAAATCACTATAAAACGCCAAAAAATTACTATGTATATAGTAATTTTTTCACGTTTTAGATCTTAATTGCAAAACATGGTAATATTTTGTATGTAATTTCCACTTATTTTTATAATTTTACGATATTTATATTGTTTCAACAGTTTTCCAAATTGCAACTGAACTAGAGGAGTGAATGCAATTCTATGTATACTAGGGCTACTTATAAAATTAACAATATCCCGATAAATCGGAAAGATTTAAAACACAGCCTCCATTCGAGTAGCGACGTCCGTCAATGTCCGCTTGATACAATCAGCTGATGGACTTACGGCGTAATGGTAAGAAATAATTAATTTAGTGGAAAGTTTGGGCTGAAACTATGACCCTTATTTTATAACCTAAATGGGACGACAGTCCAGTACGAGTGCTCCATTTCAACATCGAAAGCAAATCACCAATCAATTTTTTTTATTGAATGAAGAGTGGTGGTACCTAGTAGCGAGCGTGGTCGGCAGAAGTGCAGTAATAGCTGTATGAAATATTTTATTCTATACCACCTTGTCAAAGTGTTCAAAAGT